>JASAND010007878.1:0-20106 GCA_030248195.1 Trissonchulus latispiculum | reverse complement strand
AACAATGCTACTGTCGATAAGGTAATCTCATTAAGTGTGACTGCGTTTTATACCTTACTCTTGCCTGAATTATTACAATATGTTGATACGAGCGGCTACTTTCTCGTACATTTTTATCTTAAACAGTAATATAGAGACTGCCCCTGGGTTGACTTACTTGAGCCTCGTTACTGTTTTTCCAACACAACATTTTTAACGATCAATGACACTTTTAATTTGCTTTAGACTATTATTAAGTGCGAAATTAATAAAAATACGAATGCGTAACAGAGTATTTACAGTTGGAACTAGTAATATTACTAATAAATAAAAGGTGGTACGTAAACTAATTTTACTATTATTACTAATAGGCAATGCAGTTTTTGTCCTTTATGCAGAAGACAGCAGCTCCAGCCTCCAGCTTTAAATTATGTTAAAATACAATGCTAGCTAGCTACAGCACATTTCATTCACGTAATGACACCTAATGTTAATTGCGTTAGTTCATTATCCACAATCAACCAAGAAGTTTCTATATACTCTTCAAAAGCAGGCTTTGCCTTAAACAAACGACATGGCTGTTGCCTGCCTCATTTCAAACGCAGTATATACCACGTCCTCGGGTAGTGCAGAGCAGTTCACGCGAATAGGATGGACGGAGGAAGTGCCTGTTCCACGCTACGCGACTGCATTCCCTATTCGATGCTGAATCTAGTTTCTATAATTTTCAGCGCCGACTGCTTTTCCTATTCGGCGCTGAATCTAGTTTCTATAATTTTCAGCGCCGACTGCTTTTCCTAATCGGCGTTGAATCTAGTTTCTATCATTTTCAGCGCCGACTGCATTCCCTATTCGGCGCTGAATCTAGTTTCTATCCTTTTCATCGCCGACTGCATTCCCTATTCGGCGCTGAGTCTAGTTTGTATCATTTTCAGCGCCGAATGTCAAGTATATATATACGTATATATTGGCATTTTTCCGCCCTTCCTTCTTTCCCTATTCTAGCCATTGCATGCCCGTTTAGGGCATTTTTCCCACTAGTATCATGGCTCGGAAAATTTTGAGCCATTTTACAGTTTTGAAAAATCGATACTCAAAGTTTGATGTCTATATTTAGTATGTCAAAAAATTTGCTGGTTTTTTTGCAAATCTTGCTTTTTTCGTGTTTACTGATTATGTTTTAAAGTGGTGTGCCTTAAATTTTTTCCCACTGCAAAATTGCGAAAGTTTATTGCGTTTCAAAATTCCCCTCACAAAAGGATACCACCACATTAAGATTTTACGACAATATTAAAATTTCAAATGTGCGCACACAGCGAGTGCACGGTCAAATACCGCAAGTGGGATTATATGGGATTGGAAAAGCCAGTTTGGACAAATGGGATGGGATGGGACGGCGAATTTGAAAATCTGTGGGATGGGATGGGATGGGATCAGAGAATTCGTCCCATTTGCCAACTCTGCTGCTATGTTCATACACTACTTGGCTACAACGGACTCGCATCTGACGGTGATTGTTGTTTGCTGCATTATACATCACACTGTATTATACATCACACTGTGATGATCATCATCCGAATGCGCGCACAGAAACCAATCCCGTAAGGTTGGTTAAACTCAACTAAGTTGCCAAAAGGAGTCTCACGACGGATGATGTCTCCTCCTTTTGAGAAAAGTGCTTCGAAACATTCCATATCTGGCGGCGACTGAGGAGTAACACACAGCACAAGTCTTCAATGCAAAAACAAGGGAAATGACAACCTTTACACCAGAGTGAGACGAACTCTGTGTGTGTGACGAACTGTGTGTTGTTCAAATGATATTTATACGTATATGTATAAAAGCCTAATAGCAGTGGAAACACAGCGACTGTGTTCGCGCTGTCTTCCCGGTCCTTCTTCAGAATCAACATGGCATCGTTATAACTCCGCAAAAACGCAGATTGGAAAATAAATTCATGGAAAGCGGTAGCCCCCATGCTGTAAAAGGTAAAAGGTAAAGGTTTACCCCAGGAGATGTCTCCGTCCTATCACAGGACAGGTGCCGGTGCTCATCAGTTTCGCCACCTCAAATGACGACTACATCCGTGGGAGGGGGGTCGGCCCTTCTACACCAGACTCCTGTTACCTTCCCACCGTAGTGGTACCCATTTACAGACCAGTTAAGGATGGAAAGCTGGGTTGGCTAGAGACTTGAAAGCGTTTGTGGCCTCCGGGGATCGAACCACCGATCGTAAAATCGGAAGTTCTTACCAGTGCCTGAGACCACTCGGCCATCCCGACTCGAATGCTGTGGTGGAGAAAAAACTGGTGTAGTTGATATATTTTCCCCATCCGTATGTTTATGCTATGAATGGTTCTGAAAAACGTTTCTGATACTGGTAAAACTAGACTGAATCGTCATTGTTGTGAGAACTGAGATAGAAGTAAAAAGTTATAAGTCCTTTTTGTGTATTCGTAGTTTTATGGGTTCGTTTGCCCTTGAAAACCTCTTAAGGGTATAGAGCCACAGGATTCCGTAAATGGCGAAAACCTCCCAACTGCATGCTAGAATGGTTAAGTTATCTAAGTTTGAAAAACTTCAAGTGGCACCTAACTCTCAAAGGAATAAAGACAGCAATATAGCGTTGAGGGATTTTTATCCGCCTAGTTAAGCCTTAATACAGCTGTGAGCGTTTTGAAATCATCTTAATTCAACAAACGTTATACGCAACAGTTTTTGGCCTTTTTCTCGAAATTTTGGAATGCAAGTTAGGAGGTTTTCACAATCAGCCGTCGATATACGATACAGCCAACACACACACATATTATCCTCTTTTGTTCGGAGCATTTTTGTTACTTGTATAATATATAAAGTAAAATGATTTTGGCCTTTTACATACACCCCTCCTCAACCACGTGTTCCCGACTTGGTATTATATATATACATATGTTGGGAGGTCAGAGCACGCGAAAATGTTTGTCGGGTAAACCTTTGTCTGCTCTGTGTCAACATTAAGTATATATATATATATATATATATGTCGCAGTCTAAAAGCATTTTCCGTCTAATTGCAATTAGACGGAGAATTTCAGTCTCATTGCAATTGGGCTAGTCTAATAGCATGAGACTGAGCGAAATGCTGTTAGACTGAAAATTTTCAGTCTAATTGCAATTAGACGGCCTATTGTAAGTCTAATTGCAATTAGACGAACAGTGCCTAGTCTAATAGCATTTCCACAAGAAATATGATATTTATTTGTAGTTTTTCATTTTAGGATGAAAGTGTGAAATCAACATTTTTTTCTTCACATTAGAAATTCGTATGTGCCTCTACATTTCATCGGTTCGCACATGTGGTCCCTGGATGGCAGTGTGTAGTGCATTTTAAGGCGGATTTAAAAGGCTTTTGTGTTGGGTGCAAGCTGTAAAATTTATCCAGTTCGTCATAAAACACTTTCTTGAAATCTTCCATCTGAGGCTGGTTTTGCAATTCAATGCAATCAGTTCAAAGTCCCCAGTTCAAAAACTGTTACCAGCAAGCATCGTCAGCATTCACGGAAACCGAGTTAAATGAGTTTTCGATAGTTTTATAAGTAATAGATAGAGTCGAGTATAATGAGGTGATAACTTAGTAGTTAGGTTGTGATGATTCTGCAAATTAACAGTTGTGGATCTGAACCAAATTTGATAAATCTTTGTCATTTTCGTTTAAAAATGAAAAACTGCAAATAAATATCGCATTTCTTGTGGAAATGCTATTAGACTAGGCGCTGTTCGTCTAATTGCAATTAGACTTACAATAGGCCGTCTAATTGCAATTAGACTGAAAATTTTCAGTCTAACAGCATTTCGCTCAGTCTCATGCTATTAGACTAGCCCAATTGCAATTAGACTGAAATTCTCCGTCTAATTGCAATTAGACGGAAAACGCTTTTAGACTGCGACATATATAATATAAATCGTGGTAATGTGTAGGTGTGTGTTTTTTGTTTAGAATATTTTTGTCAAACTCGCTTCATTTACGCCTTCTGCTTGCGACTCGTATATTTTTGTATTGTATTTACCTGGGAGTTTGATTTGACGCAGATTCATATTATATTATTTTACTAACATATTATTGGTGTATATATATACGCAGTTTTACCACGTTATTTGTTTGTAACCTTTAACTCAATCCTTTGAGTGTGTGATATACGTGGCGGTGGACCCCCTGTTTTGTCTCCGCCTTCAGGTCTGGCAATGGAAGTATGAATAACGTGGATCCGCTACCCTTAGTTTTTGCTGAAATAGATAGAATTGTGTCTGGTCTTAGTAAGAAAGGACTTCGTTCTGCCGATACTGATTTGCGAACGGTAGGCTTTTCGTAATGTTTTTGTACACCTTGAACCTAACCATTTATTTACAGCTAATTCCGTAGTAGTAAAATCTGTACGTATATATATTTGCATTCTAAAGCAAAAACATGTCTGTCTATACCAGGGCAGCTACTACCGGGGCCGGGACGGAGGCCTGGAAATTGGTGGTCCAAATAGAAGATTTTCAAAAATTTCTTATAAGCTCAAATTTTGCTATTTTATTGTAATCGAATAAAAAATTATTATACGTAGTTTTCGATTAAAGGACGAGGAAACCACTGAATAAATTAATCATTGGGTTTCAAAATTCCGAAATTTTGATCATAAAATGTCAAAAAAATACAAAACAATGTTGAATTTTGGCTAGGCTCCGGTGCACACATACATGGGCAAGCCCATTCTTCATTGGGTGTACCAGAACTTACTTTGCGCGGTGCCCCTTCGCACACTTGGGGGGGGGGGGGCGAAGGGAAAAAGCAAGGACGGTGCAATATCAGCTCTCGCAACATTTTCAAAGTAAATTTGCAAATATATATGTAGCCCCATGTTGAGTTTCCTGCTCCCTTTTTACTCATTTCGTTGACTCTAATGTGAATCTCGCGTTGCTGTAGAATTGAAGGATATAATTTTCTTTAAATTAGAACTAGTTTCTATGGGTATATAATTGATGCTGACTAGCGCAACTATGACATTAGGAGCAGCGCTCGCTTTACTCGCGCTGCGCGGTCCCTCTGATTTTGCTTGCGCACTGCGCGGTCCCCCCAGAAATTAGGGTGTACCTACCTGGTACACCCTCAGTAGGCCCCATGCTCATGTATATATGCTCTGGTGCCATAGCACCCCTAATATAGTTGTACTTACACGTATCTTGTAATACGTACGTATACATATGTATACGATCATGTTTTAGTTGGTACATATTTGGGGCCAAGAAGCTGAAATATATTTGCTGCGATCACTACTTTCGTCTATCGATTTTTCTCTTGATTCTCGTGGGCTTCCAAAGGATTCTTCTCAAGTTAGTTTTTTGATGCAAGCAGATTACGAAAGTCTTATTCTTGAAGGAAAAAGAGAGACATGTACATAAAACGCCGAGATGAGTGAATGAAATTCTTGCTACTGCGTGTTAAAATCAGTATATAAATTGTGAACTTGGCAAAGACTCAGCATGCATTGTGAAATTGGCTACATTGTTCGGATCTCACAAGTTTTCAGAGATATTGTAAAAAGAAAGTTATTGTCTGTACTGGTGCTTCATGACTAGTAAACGAAACTCGCCTAATGACTATGCAGGTTCACAATCGGTAGTGTATGCCTACCGCTCCTCCTCGTGCCTATTCAATAAAACCTAATTAAGATTAGCAGAATTTAACACGATACTTTTAATCTCCAATTTACATCAGATTATTGAACATCATTTTCAACAAAACATATAAAACTATTCAGACAAGTATCAAGACAAACTTAACCAAAACCGTACAAAATAATGCTTAAGTGTCTCAGCTGCCAACTGTAGATACGGGAAACCAAACCCAACCAACCTTCACTAACTGATAACTACGATACTGATCAACCCCAACTTCTCAATAAGTGCCTCCATCTTGAAAACTACCAAAGTAGCTAAGATTTAAATTTAGCATCATTATTCATGAGATAATTTACAAATTTTACATTGTTTCTAACGAATATTTCACAATATATAGCGTCCTTAGAAAAAAGATTGAGTTTGTTCTGAACACTTAGGTCAAAAATGCTCAAAATCAGTTTTAATATCAGTCTAATCAATCTGACGTGACAATAATTTAATCTGAAAAAATATTAAAAATTTCGGGGCAGCTGAGTGCTGAAGTAAGTTGCGTCGGAGGTGCGTCGCCCCACCACCCACGCTCAGCGAAGTAAGCACCTGGCTTATTTTTACTTTGGGGGAAGGTGGGTCCACTAGCGTGAACCGGAAAAAACTTTCGGGGGGTTGTGCAATATCCTGTCGGTGAGTCGGAGCTCAAAAAGCTCAGAATTTTTCTATTTCGTGACTTCTGTGGAAACTTTTACAGAGCATTTGTTGAAATAAAAAATATATATGGGGCTTAGGCTTAGCACAACTTCATGCGCCCAAACAATGTCGAAGATGGTCAAATTACATCAAATAGGGTATTTTGGTACGCATTTTGGGGTACACAACACGTATTGTGACGGTGCAATACACTTATTTCGCGCCGAAGGCGTGGCAATGTTTTGAAAAATGGGCGTTTCTACACATGGCAAGGAAAAACTTCCTGGAGGTCCACAATTTCGGGAAGGGGGGCATTCCCACCATCCCCGTTTGGCTACGCACCTGGGGGCCGCTCCCATTCGGCGACCTAACCCTTCGAGGAGCCTCTAATAAATTTCGAGCTCCCCCATAACCCGAAACATTGCCAAATTTCCCTTTTTACCCTAAATTTTGAAAACATTTCCGGCTTAGCCGAATTTTTAGCGAACGTTTGTCTTTTTTAGATTAAAAACACTTGTATATATTAGTCATTTTTAGCAGTTTTTGGTACTTGTTGCACAAAAAATGTAAAACTCGGAAATTTTTTCAAAAATATGCTTCCCATTTGTGGTGAGCCATGGGGGACAATGTCGAGCTCCCCTCCCATAAATTTTGGTCTAAAAGTAAGCCAGAACACAGATATTTTATGAGTGAATGATTACGTTGTTAGAATACTATTGGCATGGTAATGCATTAGTTGAATGTTCTGTTTCCTCAGAATATGATGTGCAGAAGTGGGAACTAAAATCAATTAGATTAGGAAAAGGAGGAGCTTCCTGCATGCCGAATTCTTTCGTTACGTATTCTGAATAATAACTCAAAATCATTATTAATACTCTGTATTGTTCTCTTCACTATTCCGTGGAGCTAATTTTCTTTTGTAGCATTAAACAAACATTCCAATATCAGAATGCAATTAGACGAGGCCCTGTTAGCCCAGTTGCAATTAGACGAACATTGGTGCGCCTAACTGCGATTAGACTGAAAAATTTCAGCATAATACATTTCGCTCAGTCTCATGCTATTAGTCTTGTCCAATTGCAATTAGGCTGAAAATGCTTTTAGACTGCGACATACGCTTTTTATTGTTATTGATTGAATATTTTTAGGCACAGCTTTTAACACATATATTCGGCGTCAACGTCAATCGTCCGTCGTTCATTTCCAGTTTCTGCATCGCTTTTGAAAATCCCTTAACAAAAGTAATCAAGAAGGTGCGTTCATGTTTCTTAGTGCGTTCTTTATTATCTAAAAGAAAACAGACAACTGTCTAGAACCCCAAACATTTGTTCTGTTGCCTAAATTAATCTATGCGATCCGTTTTATACTCCAGTAAACATTTAGGGAGGTGACAGGCCCGCACCCCGAATTTTGAAATGGGAGGGGCCAAGGTAAAATGCAACTGCCCTCAGAGAAATTGAAGAATTTTTGCATTTTTGCCAAAAAATGGTACATTGGATGCTTATTTCTTGCAAAAAGTTAAGTATCGCGCCGACGGCGCAAAAAGGGTTTTTAAAATAGCTGTTTTTGCTGTAAAAATTGCAAACATTTTTCGTATGCCACCCCAAAAGGTAGAGGTCGGGATCCCATGAACTCCTCCCCCCTGGTTGCAGCCTTGGGCGGTGATTCCTTTTTGGCGTGTATATATTTTTAGTATGTATATACGTCATGAATCAAGTCGAGATGTGAAGAAACATCCTAAAAACTACTTTTAACGTTGTAACATCCTCCGCAAACTCCCGCTTCAAAACTAGACATTTCCGCCCTGTACTGATAATCCAATGAGCAACCGTTTTATTGTCATTTTTATATTCATTCCAAAGATATCTTTAGCTTTATATACATTTTTGCTTTTAGAAGCTACTTTCCACCATTTTCTTGTGGTGAGATGTAGGCAATTTTTTATTTTGGGATCAAAAACAGGGCTTATTCTAGGGTTTAGGGGAGGCTTCTTGGGCCCCCCAAAAGTCCGAAGGGCAAGGAATTGTGGGGGATCGAAAAGTTTTCTAAATATGTATATATATACGTATTTAAAACAGCGCTATTTTTAGGGTTTCGAAGGGTGGGGGGCTTCCGAAAAGTGGGGGGTGGCGAGCCCAAGACATAAATATATTTATATATGTAAAGTTTTGGCGAAGAATTATAGTCAGGGGGGGGGAAGCATCACCGGCAAAGTGGGGGAAAAACAATGGCGCGCCCTGCTCGACTGGCATAAGATATGTAGAGATACAAAATCTAGTGCAAATGAAAGTTCAAGTCTTGTACTTTAAGATCATAATACAAATACGTAACCGTTCCTGTCGATTGAGCCTTCGTGTGGCATGGGTCCGAAGTTGACACCCAAAAATTGTCCAAAAACCTAAGGATTTTTCAAATTTTCTAAGATTATGCCAACTTACTGGTAATAGTTACAGGAGTCATTTTGTGCATGAAGGGGTTTGTGGATGTGCTCTGTAACGTGGGCTAGTCGGATTTTCGCTAGGTCACACGGTTGAGAAATAGTGACCATCTTTTTCCCCCACACTTTTTGCACCAGAGGGGGAAAACAACGGTGTGCTTTTCCCCCGCAGTTTCGTTTTTTGATTTAAGCAAAAATAACGACTAATTGTTTACTCATTTGAACTGTTATACCCCCTAAATTGACCTTCCGCTGCCGAAAAGCGCCATATGACCTGCCCCTGTGGAAGAATGCTGTCAAATATTTCCAGGGGGGCAAATCATGCGGATAACAAGAAAATTAGGGTCCATAAACAAAATTTTTGTGATATTATGAACTGTGGACATTCCAGAGAGTTTCACAAGTGTGGATATGCAAAAGACTACACCCGAAATGGATGACCCCTGAAGACTTTTGTGCGATTTTGCCACCCATCATAAATAAAACACTCAATTTTTTGCGGGTTAATATTGCAAAATGGTGTATTTTATCATTGCAAGTTAACACAAAAGGCGATTAAATAATAAATTACCGGAAAAAAGGAGATTTTGTAGACCAAAAATCTTAATTTCCTTGCAATGTTGGCCCATTACTAAGTTTGGCTTATATGATGAATAATACTAAGCCTGGGTGCCGTCATCGAGTTTTTGGAAGTAGATATTGTTGCGTTTTATGCCTTTAAATGCCATTTATCTGCTGTTATGGTGGTAAAGGAACGAAATTTGGTACCATCTTGCGTGGGGGGGCGCGGGGCGCGGGGGGGGGTCCCCCCCCACTTTTTTTTCTCCCCCACTTGCTCCCCCCCTCCCTCTCTTTCTTCCCCTTTTTTCTCGTCCCCCACTCTCTCTCCGGGGCCCCCCGGACCAACCAGTATTTTTGTTCTCAATTTTTTTAAATTTTTTCGTTTTCCCGGGAATTTTTAGTTAAAAATTCGTTAATTTTGTACTTAAATTTTAATTTTTAATTTTTAGTATTTTTAATTATAGTTTTTTTTGTATATATCCTTTTTTTTATTTTTTTTTTTTATTTTTTTCCTTTTTTTTTTTTTCCCCCCCCCCCCTTTTTACCCCCCCCCCCCCCCCCTCCCCCCCACTTTTTTTACCCCTCCCTTTATTTACTCCTCGCCTAAAGTAAACCCAGCCATCTTTTTCCCCCCCATCTTTTTTCCCCCACTTGTGGGGGGAAAATCAGGAGGAAATTTAAATGGTCTATATTGAGGCTAGCCTACTGCACAAAAAACATATAGTAGAAAAAACATTTTATACTATTTTCATTTTTTCCATTTATCCCCCCTAAGTAACCCCCATTTTTTTCCCCTAAAAGAAGTACAACCGAATGCTGAATTTACTGGTGGTATAGAAAGTACAGGCCAAGCCCTACATGCTGGTATATAAAGCGTCTGGCTAGCTACAGTCTGTAGCGAGTAATAACCTTATTTCGAAAATCGTTGTTCCCCCCCTGACTATATCATTTTTATGGTACGTACATTTTTATGGTTTATTTACGCTGTTTTTTAAGCTTGAGATGAAGTTTTAAGTCCAACCGAAAAGTGGGGCGGACTCTGAAAAGTGGAGGGGGACCGTTAATTGGAAGGCCCCCAATAAAGAAATTCCAGCTGACTACTAATCCATTCTGTAATATGGAACAAATATATTTATTATTTTAAAGCACATTTTAAAATATGGATTATGTTTGATTATAAGTAGTGTTGTTTCAGAGAGCTTCTCAAACTCGCCTGTTACCCAACCTATCCTCAGTGTGCCGCACCTTGCACCTGAATAGTGTTCAGGTGGTGCTATGCTCCCTTGTCCTTGCACAGTCCAGTCGTTCTGAAACGAGACAACACGCCCTAGAGCATCTGAAAAAGAAGCTTCCTGACCTTATTGAAGCGTACATTAATCCAGGTTGGATTGAAGTTGTACATATCACAAATGTTTGCATTGAGAATGCTTTCATCAGTTTGTACACACGCAGTTTATGGATGTGCACGTAGACCTAGTAAAAGTTGAATTCTGCAGAATAACCTGGCCATTAAATAGTTATCTGGTCCTCTTTTTTGAGACTGTTGTGCTGATTTTATTGCAACTACGACGCTTTTTAAAAGTTTCGTTTGCGACTTCTTCAGCAGTTAAATAGAAGTGGAGAGCATAATTTAGGACGTTAATCAAGCCTGGTACGTTACTTGCAGGGACGTCTTGTAGAACCATTTTTCTAGCTCACAGTCTGGTGTTTAGTCTAAATTCTCCTCCTCTTTTGAAAACCCTTGTACTCCTGCACTTGTCCAATGTGCATAATAGTAGTTCGGTAATTTGATTCAGGGACGAAGATTTTAGCTCTCGAATTATAATTTTTATACGCTTTGCATAGTTCATTTTTTACTTTTTAGAAAGTTGTACTGAGACCGGATTGCAAGAGTGTTCTGTCGATACTATTCATTTTATTTTGGGCAACTTCATTGACAACCCGGCAAAGTTTGGTGTTTCTACATCCCTGAAAGATTCGTTCATCGAGTCGCTTAAAAACGGTAAGATCTGTAAAGTTACTGGTTTATTGGTGTTGTTGTTGTTGTTTGTATTAGACATCGCAAAGTAATGATTAAAATCCCAATCATTTATATTTGGGGCATCTGATGGCTTTTACTTTTTTAGTCTACATTGTGCCTTCTTTGTTTTTGCAGACTTTCCAGAGAATCGGGCCCCTGTGGTTTTGGCTCCAATATTATATCCCGATTCTTCGGACTCCTTGACTTTGGACATTCCCACTGATCGCCTTCAGTCTGATCCCGCCATGCTTCGGCCCATTACTGGTTCTCTAGCCCTTCAGATTCAAGAAATTGGATATGGCTTCACTACCAGGTATGTCAATGGTTTCAGCCTTAGTAAATTCCGGTTTCAGTGACAGTCCCTGCCCTGTTGCTGGCTGAAATTTGTGTATCTATCTTTTCCTCTGTCTGTATTTGTTTTTGTTAAAGCATTTCACTAAATGTTGAAATAAGGTTATAGGGAATGGCCCGAAAGTAAGGTTCTCCCGTGTTTCTGGCTCTTTCTATTCATTGGAGTTTTAGATGACTTGAAACAACCGGGTAGATGTACAGACAAAAACTTTTAAAATGTTCCCGCAAGGGCACCGTGATTGTGTCTGTTGTGTTTTGCGACAAGTGGTGCCTTTACCCCCGTAAACCAAAAACATTCATTTTCTTCTCTTACGTATCATTGGTAAAGGTAAAGGTAAAGGTGACCCCTGGAGAATATCTCCATCCCTGCTTCAGGGACAAGGGACGTTTGGTGTTGTGTTTGGTGTTTACAAAACGTTTGGTGTTCCTTCCTTTCGTTTTTTATTTAATCAACACATAGATTTTTAGCATTGACACCTGCAAGCAACATCTGCAGACATTGGGAGCTACTGATATTACTCCCAGTACGGTGGCTCATGTCTTGGCTATGATGGTTAGAACCCACACAGGACTTAAAGATGGCGTTCCCTTGCCGTTGGTATGCTGTGTTTGCTGTATGCTGATGACGTGCTGTGCTGTATTTAGTTGTAATAGTAGTTTGCAATGTCACGTCTGATTATGGTAGCAGAATATTTTGTACATTGACAGAATTATGTTTCCTTCTTACCTGAACATCAAAAGTTTGTCATAATATTATGGTGTCTTCTGTCAGCAGCCGTGATTTCTGATGTTATTAAAATGTTTTAGTCTGGCAGCAGTGCAACAGATGATAAGAAAGATACGGATGGGCCCGCTAGTTGGAATGTTGAAATCTTTGTTCACGTGATCAAAGAGCTGGTAAGCGGTGTTATTCCCCTATTAGAAATCACCAGGTATAGTCATCCCTCACCCGAACGTATACAATTTAACCCAGGACACAGTGTAAGTGGCTCAACTCACCCAAGATACCTTTCCTAACTTCTTTTTGATTCATCACATGTGACAAGCGATTTTAAGCAAAACGATGTCTCTAAGTCTGGTCGAATATTATAATGGACAATAACTTATCATTTTAAGGAAACATTCACCCACGCTCTTTTACAGTAGTGATGGATAAGGGGCGGATCCATTGTGGGGGCGGGGCCCCCGTCGCGATTTGAAGGTAGGAAAAATTGAGGAGAAAAATAGGGAAGGGGCAAAAAACCCTGAAAATTTCGTGCCGGCGCCAGAGAAAATTACTGTTTTTGCCTGAAAACGTGTAGTGTTTTAAAAATTTTATCAGCTCTTCGAAATGAAAAGAATTAAAAGTCCGACTGATTTTACTGCAAAAATAAAAATGTCTTGAACTTCTAGGGACCCCGTTCGCGTTCCCCAGACCCCCCAGACCCCCAGTGAAAAATTTTACTGCTAGCCCCGTCACCAAATCCTGGATCCGCCAGTGTGATAGATGACTGATTCTTGTCCGCATCCGCATTCTTGCAATCTTATTCTTTATCATGCCCAATTCCCTTGTCTGTGTATTCCTATCCTTTCTATTTTGACTTCTACTTTCTAGTTTGCTAACTTGAATTGGTCAGAGGTGATCACAGAACTGGATCAGCCTGGCTTTATTGTACGGGATCGGGCAGGTCTCCTGCTCCTGGTTACAGGGCTGTTGAAAGGTCTGGGCGATAAGAGCGCTTTTCCTGCCAGTGCATTGTACAAGCCATGGAATAATAAAGATGGGCAGGTAAAGCGTGTGTAGTATTGCTATTTTGTTTTCTTATTTATACAAGGTGATATGCCGATATTTTGTATTTGTTGTGTTAGGTGTAATTATTTTATTTTCAACTGGCTTGGTGATTACTTTGGATCCAAACATATGAGCTTAGGATTATAATTTTTATTTTGTGTATTTTGTAGCTATCCTGGATTCAGCATATTATCCGTAATGCCGACATATTCTGTTTTGGCGACTTTCATCATCGTTCAGTGCAAACTGAGATCCTGAAGTCGCCACCTGATGAATCCAATAAAGAAATCCTGCAATGGTTAGTCAACTTTAATTGTCCAGCTAAACCGATTGTTGGTTTCTAAAATTGCTGTATCGCCATGATCGTAAGTTCTAGCTTGATCTGATCTTCACGCTATCTGCATGATTTTCAGGACATCATTGGACCTGCTGGATTGTTTGATGCATCTGAGCGAAGCCCCCGGTCTTTACAACTTTGTTCGTGAATGCTTTCAGTATCCGCTACACAGTTGCCCTGACTTGCTACTGTTAGGACTTCTGCAGCTTCCGGTGAGTGGTTTTGTAGTAAGCATTGTGTTGTGGGGCCCATCTGTTATTGCAGTAGTATCTAGGTTAATAATGTCTATGCTCATGGGCGTATCCAGGGGGAGGGTTTTGGGGGTTGAAACCCCCTCCTTTTGGGTTAACTTTTATGAATACTCCATTACAAAAAGCTCAAATTTTTATCAAAACCCCCTCCTTTTCAGTAAATTTTAGTTAAAACCCCCTCCTTTTCAAAATCCTGGGTACGCCCCTACCTATGCTTATGCTTAATTAAGAATAGTTAGGCATTACGTTGTGGCATCAAGTGTAGCGAATATAATTTTGGTTATGCGACGCAAAATGTTTGGTAATTTGCATCCTGCAGACTGAGGACGTATCCTCTGAAAGTTGATGATGCGATGTTTGTAGCACTCTTGATTTAATGATAACGAAATGTTTTAACCTGCTGTGTAAAAAATATTCAAAAAACCACTGCAAAGACCTAGTCTAAAATAGGTGGGCTTAACGCAGTGCCATTAGGCTCTCCCCAGGCCTTTTTAACCTTGGTCATTTGAAATTTTTGTTTACAGGATCCCATTACTCAACTTAGATCTGAACTGATTTCGAAGATTATACCCGTTTTCTTGAACAATCATGTCAATTCTACGCTTCTTTTGCAATATGCATGGAATTGTCAGGTAGGCATAATCATGGAGAGCGGTCTAGATCCACTCCTTAGCTTAGGATTACTTTTAAGTTTATAGCACTTTAATACAACTATCTAACTCCTTAACAGATGCTAGGTGTTCTCCTAAGCTCTTTCTTGAATAGGGACTGGAGAATTTGGGTCTTTTCCAGATTACCCCCCCCCCCCACCACTCAACATTTCTAAAACGTGACCAATGGAGCTGAAATTTGGAATGGATATGTTCTCGACCACGCTGAGTTCAAATATTTCAAAATTTTTCGATTTTTCGATTCAGAATGGGCGCCATGGGAAACCGAAAAAACTGTTGTCACCGATTTTGCTGAAAAGTTGCATATAGTGGTTTTCTTTGTCGCTGAACACGAATCTGAAGTCCGTTTTTCGATTCAGCTTTCTGTTAGCTCAGCATCAGCTTACACTACAGCTTAGAGTTTTGAAGCAACGTTAAAAGTTAAAAGCTAAAGCAAGTTTTAACGAAAAGCTGAGTCGAAAAACGGATTTCAGATTCGTATTAAGCGACCCAGAGAACCCCTATATGCAACTTTTCAGCAAAATCGGTGACAAAAGTGTTTCGGTGTCCCTTGGTCTCCCTTGCGAATCGAAAAAATCGATTTTCGCGAAATCGAAAAATTTTGCTATATTTGAACTCAGCGTGGTCGAAAACATACCCATGCCAAATTTCAGCTCAATTGGTCAGGTTTTAAGAATGTTGAGTGATGAGTGGGGTAATTTGGAAAATACCCGAGAATTTCGGCTTTTTGGTTGGCCACACTCATTTCCAGTATTAAAATATAAACTGATTTGATAATATGTGTAATTTCCACTAAATTAACATGCTCAAATGTTTGTCACCATTGTATTGTATTTTTTGGTGTGCAATACCAGAGAGTACATAATACATGGCCGTGATGGCCGAGTGGTAAGGTGTTCGACTAAAAAGATCTTACGGTCCTAGGCTCGAACCCCCGCTGCCACAAGGCTTTCGCAAATCTCCTTGAGCAAGGGACTAAGCACATGTCGGTTCGCCGTGGGCTCCAGCCAACCCAGCTGTCTATCCTTAACTGGTCGGTAAATGGGTACAACTGCGGTGGGAAGGTAACAGGAGTCTGTGTTCTGGCGTAATGCCTGATGAAGGGCTGGCCCCCCTTCCACAGATGTAGTCAACATTAGAGTTGTCGCTCCTGGCTTCGGGCTGTGAATCCGGAGATAAGCACCGGCACCCTATAACCTTCTGTAGGTTGGAGTTCTCTCCAGGGGTCACTTTACCTTTACACTCTATGTTATCAGCTCGCGAGACATGCTCTGCGCGCTAACGGCCCACCCCCCCCCCCCGCAATTGCGTACCTAATGGCCGCGTAAATCAGTACCTAGTACGCAATTGCGTATGTTCACTCGTTTCTACGGTACAACCTTTTATCGGGACCCCCTCGCAAATGTGACCTATCATTTATCAATCTCGAATGATAGGTCACATTTGCAATGCGGGGGGGAGGTTCCGATACAAGGCTTATTGTAGACTGACTTATTTTTACTGGGGGGTGGGGTGGGGGAGTTTGGTGACCTCCCCCCATTCGAGGAACCCCTCCATGAAATTCCCCCCTTAAATTTGGACCTCCCCCATAAACCCAAAAATTGCCAAATTTTGCCATTTTTGCCCTAAATTTTCAAAAAATTTTCCGGCTTCGCCGGATTTTTAACGAAATTTTCACTATTTTAGCCTAAAAACCTAGTAATGTTTGAGCGATTTTTGTACATTTTACACACGAAAAACACGCAAAAATTCAAAATATTTTCCCAAAATATGCCCCCCATTCTGGGTGAGCCCCCATCGAGGGGCCCCCCATAAATTTTGGCCTAAAAATAAGCCAGTGTAGAAGCGAGTGAGCATACTAGCGCTGTTGCGCTCTATTTTAAAATGTTTACAAATTATATCGCCGTATAAACAATCTTTCTTTCTAAATAGAGTAGAGTTAACTAGTTTGAACGTACCTCAATGTTTCAGATATAATTCTAAAGTCTGACCAAAAATTCTTGGAACCGAAATGTGAGCGGCTGTCCTGAGTTATCATTTGAAGGTAGCCTATACAATGTATATATTTTTCGAATCCTCAGGAACCCGAGGTTTCGAAAATCCGAAAAATTCCGTCATATCCGGTCTATTTCCGGTTACACGGATACCAAATCGATAAAATCGCTTCAGTTATTCGCAAAATTTCTAATTCGTTCACCTCTAGCACATTGGTCCTTGGTTCACACAGTCGAAAACCGGTCACATCCGGTCTTTTCCGGTAACCGGATTTCTGGTCTTAGAAACTTTACACCAAGATGCGTAGGTCCCACATTTGCTGAATTCCGAGTTTTCTAGATTCACCGGGTGAATTGGTCTAAATACGAAGTTTCGTCCAATTTGGACCCTCAAGATTGCGTGTCATTCTAAAGCCCTGTATCGGTGCGAAAAAAAACCTGAAAAATCGTTTCGGTGGTGCACGAACTCGGATAAAAAATGCTAGTTTTGGCACAATTCCCGGATACTTCGAGAAAACTTCATTTTACCGGTGTCAAAGTAATTTTCTCGAATACCCAGTCAATATCCGGTATCTATTCGAAATTTGAGATCTTGATGAGCTAACCAGATCTTGGACTGGAACCAACTTATCATTAAAATAACAGTTTGTCTGAATTCACTAAAAAATTACACCTCAAATTAATTCGTATCTGCTGTAATTTTGTAGAATGACAGGGTTTTGAAAACGTGCTGATTTTCATGTGTTGTGTAATTGTTCACAAACCGGATATGCGATTTGATCCCATACACTTAGCTTTGTCACACGCAATACCGTAACTTGGGTTTTGGAAGCATTTTTAAAACGGTAAATCTTTCACGAATTCCAGCAGATATATATGAAGTGCATTTGCAGGTTGATGCTTGTTAGGGATAGACAAAATGTCATTTTAATGAAACAATTTGACTTCAGGACCAACCGGATACTGAGATAATAGCCCATGAAATCTCAAATTTCAAAGCTCAGAACCGGAAATCGACCGGATATTCGATTACTTTGACACCGGTAAAATGAAAGTAGCCTCCCAAATATTCATTGTGCCAAAAACTAAAATTTTTTATCCGCGATTCCGAGCACCAGACCGGAAAAACCGATTTTTCCGGTTTTTTTCGCACCGGATACGACCATAAATCACGCAATTTTGGTCCAAATTGGGCAAAACTTCGTATATAGACTAATTTCGACCCGCAGAATCTAAAAATTCAATCAGCGAAACTGTACGACCTACCCATCTTGCTGTACAGTTTTTGTGACCTAGACATCCGGTTACCGGACAAAGACCGGATGTGACCGGATTTTCGGAGATGTCTTGGGCCAAGGACCAATGTGCTAGAGTACGAATAAATTAGCAATGTCTTTCCGAATCTGAAGCGTTTTTATCGATTTGGTATCCGGTAACCGGATATAGACCGGATATGATGGTTTTACCGGATTGTCCTCCTCCTGAGGTTTCTAAAAATATATACTTTATACAGGCTAACTTCAAAGGTTAACTCAGGACAAGCGCTCATAGTTCGGTTCCAAGAATTTTTGGTCAGACTTTAGTTTGAACGTACCTCAATGTTTCAGATATAATTCTAGTTTAATAGTTTTCCTTTCTCATAGATTAATAAGTGCTTTTACTTAGATTTTTCAAACTTACGTACCATTCCATGTATGCTCTCATTTTTTAGCCTAATTCTGAACAAAATTCGTTTAATGCTATCCTACCCCCTTCCCTTTTACGACTTTCAGTCGTACTAAACGTCTATGCTTACGAATTACGACTTTAAGTCGTACTCAGTGATTTACGACTTATGTCGTACTAAATGACTAAATGTCCCTACTACATATATGTCGTACTAAAGTTTTAAGTCTGCTAATGTTTATCTAATTTGATGTCAAATTTAGTGACAATATGGTACAATATGATGTTATCTTCAAGATTCTCAATTGGAAACCGTTCTGTATTTCATGTCATTCAAATATCTTTCATATATTTATAATGACTGCAAAATAAATTACAAACAGGCTTATAATTCTTTCAGATTCTACAAAAATTGTACTAAAATTAAAAGAATGTATATATATACACGTATATGTTGTGTTGAATGCGAATCGGATTTTTGTCTTTTCTTCAAATGTCAGATTCTTCAAAATTGAAATTGAATTAAGATATTGTATTGTTGAATGAGAATCGGTTTTTGTCTTGTTTTCAGAATTTGTAATCAATGTATTTTTTCCTGTCTTAGTACCAAGAAATAACATTCAAGTAGACAGTAGTAAAATCCGTTAAATTACCTCTGTTAGAATTTCATGTTTTATGTTTGCAATGTCTAAATATTAGACAGCTAATTGGAGACGAATATTATACAGAAGTGTCCGTTTTCTTACGTTTTGTTAGCGGTTTTCAAAAGTATTTATTCTAACGAAAATTTTCTAACTAATTTCTAAAGGGATATATATGTCCTATTATAACTTACTTCCCCAGATGTTTATGCTAAAGCTGACTTTTAATCTACGCATGTATTTTCTTTTATTGTATCAAAGACTATATATCATACGCATACGTATTCACCTAACAAAATAATAACAACTGTTTTTGTATTATCTTATTTTCCTGTATTATTTACTACATATACATTATTTGTAGTTCACACTAATTACACTTCCTGAGGCGACTGGCGGCGAAACTATCTTTCTGTTATTTTGTACAGGAATTTTTCCAAACCATCCTAAACAACTTAGTTCTACACTTCTCCACTGATGAGCCGCAAGTGTTTGAACCAAGTCTGGCAGAGGTCGCATGCACTACTAATATAGGAATTTTATATGTTTTTACGTGTATAGCTGGAAAGTTCATGAATTAGCACGAGTGTGTATTTTTTGTTTCTTTAATTTCGGTCGGACTTCTATTTTGTGTTAACTTCTTCCCAGAAAATAAATCCCGGAAAAGGAAAATAAAAAGTTGGTACGTAACCTAATTTTACTATAATACTAGGTACCGATTGGTACTTGGTACTAGGTACTAGGTATTGCGTATTAAGTACTGATTTGCGGGTAGCTGGTCAACTAGGTACGCAATTGCGGGGGGAGGGGTGGGCCGTTAGATAACAGAGCATAGCTCGCGACCTGATAACATAGAGTGTGACGCTTGTCACAATCTTATGTATTATGTACTCTTGGTAATACGTAATGTTTTGTGTGTTCCAGAATAGCAACGGCAGTGTCCGGGAAATTGTGCTGCAGTCTATGGCTGCCTGGTATTTTCGAGCCCAAGATGATCAGATGAGACTTGTTCGCATTTTGGAAGTGGCTCACGATTTAAAGGTTTCTGTAAAATTTTGATTGTTTTGAAATGTCTGCGATTGTTACAGCAGAAATACGTGT
>JASAND010007877.1:0-33197 GCA_030248195.1 Trissonchulus latispiculum | reverse complement strand
TACAAATGATAAATCATCATAAGCATCCTGCCATTCAAGGTAACACCACAGTATTTTTTCTGGTGGGACCGATAGCATTTCGTCTGCATGTTTTACCAAATTATGCACAAACTGTGTTTTGCCAGTTCTGTAGGACCAGCAACGATGCACGTGAATGGATGCTGGAACTTCAGAAAGGGTGTTGATATAACTTTATCCATAGTCATCAAAAGCAACAACACAACAAAGAATTCCTTTTATTAACTAAGACATATTTATGAAAGATAAACAATTAAGAAAATAATTTTATCCATTGCTTATGCTTTTCAAATCACCACAAACTGCACAGTTGCGAATGCCCGCAGAAGTGCTCCCTGTCGTATGCGGCATTACAGTTCCCAGCTGAATGACAACTGGATGGATAAGATGTGCAGCCAAATATTTATTGCTTCTCTAGTAGTTATTTCTTCACGAATCTTTGCTAACAAGAATCCAAGCTTGTTCTGACCATTCCATTGTGAAGTGTCGTTAAGTGAAGGCTCACTTATGTCAATACCAGTACCCCAGAATGAATCAAATTTTGTTGCTTCAGCAATTAAATCATCACCAGTTTTGATAAAAAACTCTTCAATTGCTGGGTTCTGTCTGATTTTTTCTCTTACTCCTTGATCCATAATCGACTCTGCAACTTTATTCCATTCATCTTCAATGTAACCAGACACCTGTTGTCCAAGACGTTTTGCTTGAGAAGGAGACCAAGTGTTAATAATCTGCCAGTACTTATTCCAAACAATGAAATATTTTTTGCCTTTTCTGCCCGATAGTATTGTTCAACAGTTCTAAAGGCCATGATTCCAGCAATAAAAAAGGTGCCGTATAAAAGTTACTGAACGGGTGCCATCCAGTCGAGAAGGCGGTAAGCCACTTTCCTCCAAGAGTCTGCAATCGTCTCTGATAAGGTGAATCATCGTTTGTTTGTTTGTTTGTAGCTGAATCATTCCGTTGGCACTGAGCATGTAATTCAGTCTTATGCTTCTTCAATAGTCGTAAGGTCTTAAATGTTTCACCACAACAGGTTCGTGCTAACCTGTTGCTGTGAATTTTCTGATATGACGCCTACGTTCCATTTGAGTTTGAAACGCTTCGCTGCAATGAGTACACAGAAGAGATATAATGAACCGCAACACGCAAGTCGTCAAACGTGTAAATGAACCATTCGCGGTTGCTACCACTCTTTTATAGTTTTTTTTAAACTTCATACATTCTTAAAGATCCTCCGCAAGATGTAAAGGTCCAACTCTACCAAACATTATTTGGTTTTTATCCACCATACACAACTGAATATTAAATAGTTCAGCAATAAAAGGACACAACAAGTCACTAGTTGTTCCGACTATGCAGCTAGGCGTACCCGAGAAACATTCCCACACAGGAATTGCTGAATATGTCGGAATCGCTTAAGTGAATATATGATTCTTATGTTTTGGTTGGCATATGCCAACCTGACCATCAGGTAACAGTTCTATAACTGTGGCAGAAAACGGTGTCAGTGTGGAATTTTTTATTTCACAGTTAATAGAATGTGACATACTGTAGCAATTAAACATGATAAACAAAGTATATATGTTATAACAACAACAATATGAAATTTTTTAGGGTTTGGGTTGCAGTTGTCTGTCTTCAATAAATGTTTCCACAGCGTCAGCCATTGCTTCTTAGTCGTCTGTATTGCATTCTTATTAATTAGCATGCTGAGACCGTAGGTCTCAGCAGCGGCGGCGGAGGCAGGGTGCGATAATTCCTCATGACGAACATGAAAGCGTGCACAAAATCTGGAACCCATGATAAGCAGAGCATTGACATGCAATCATGTTTAATCCATGAGCAGGCATTCCGTAGCGGAGCATTCCATTGGTATTGGCATCAATCACAACAACTTTATTGTTGCGAGCACGCAGAGACTTTTCCAAGCAAACGCGATCGCACGAGTTTTCTGTCAGCACCACCGAAACTTTAGCATCAGAAAGTTAATTTTTGAAATCAAATCAAGGGTGTCAGAAAGGCTTTTGCATGCTCACTGGAATCCCATTCTAAGCAAGTTGACTGACGATGTAATGAACTGTCCATTGCTGATCGGTGGTGAGCTCTCTCAGATGACAAGGTGCTCTGATCGTAAAATGATAAATTAGAGGATGGAATTTATCGTAATGTTGAACCAAAAGAGTCGCTTCCAATGCAATCTTTCCCAAGCCTTGAATTTCAATGCAATTTGTTGCAAAAAAGGCGACTGCTTTCATGGCAAACCAATCTCAAACTGAAACATTATCAAGAAAAATGTTCTTATATCTGTAATAATACCCTGTTGTTGAAAATACGTAATACGTGATACGTAGAAAAGTTTATGTACAACGAAATAGTCACCTTGCTTGCAGTGTGACGTCAGAGTCTGGAATGTTGTTTAATTACTTTCTGTGAAAGTCGAGCCATTTACTATCTACATTTTGCAAAATTCTACTGGCCCAACTTTCTCCATTTTTTAAAAAGCAGGGTCTTTAAATGTGAACAGTATGTTCCGTAAAAGTACGCAGAAGGATTTGTTAAACCGATCAGTGTTGCTTGAAACTTAACACAAATCGTCAAATTCGCCATTGTTAATGAAAGATGACAAAGATTTTTAAACTAATTTAAACAGTTTTCTTCAACTAGCAAGAAGCTGTAAACAGAAAACCATGATGCATTAACTTGATTTTAAACAAAGCTGCTATTAAACACTACTATTGAAAATTTCCATTGCATTGAGAGAACAGTAACGGAAAATTCCATAGCACTTGCATTTAGTATAAGAGAATGAAGTGGTTAATGAAACTTTTTTGGACTAGTTTAAGAAATAACTTAGAGCTGCAAGATGCTGTTTAAAAATTTACTTTGGAACAATGGCGAAAAACGTTAAATTTGTTTGTGAACGACAATGGAAATTTCATAGCATTTTGATTTATAAAAGATGACGTGCATAAAGTTAAAGACATTTCAGCGAAGAAATCTTACTTCTAACTGCAAGACTCTTTAAAAGGAAGTATACAACTTTGTTTAAAAAATTTACAACGAAAATGGCTGGTATTAAATATTTCTATACAACCTTTTAGCTTCGTTATGTGGACAATAATGGAAAATTCTTTAAGAGTTGCATTTAAACTTGAGCAGTCTGTAATAGTTCCATTGTTTAAGACCTGTGCAGTTTTACTGTGGAGAAAAAAGTTGAAACAAGTTTTATATATAGCTAAGTAGAAAATTAATTTAATCCAAACCATGTTTTTTCTGAACTGCTGTATTCGACACTGTCACGTGACCGTCACCACACCTGCTCTGATTTGTCACACAAACGTATAAAAGGAGCTGATTATGCTTGATGTTTTAGTTTGTGTAATGGACGGCGACACCGATCATCACTTCTTGTGTGAATATTGCGGTGTACTGATTTCAACTTGGTGTAACTTTTTACGACATAAGAGGGAACAGCATCGTACGAAAAAGATTCATTTTTGTGATATTTGTGGACGGACGTTTACGAGGAAAGAGAATGCGACGAAACATCGACGCATACACGAACAAACTAC
Organism: Trissonchulus latispiculum; assembly: GCA_030248195.1. Lineage (NCBI taxonomy): Eukaryota > Metazoa > Nematoda > Enoplea > Enoplida > Ironidae > Trissonchulus > Trissonchulus latispiculum. Next base: position 29,604 of record JASAND010007877.1, on the reverse strand, counting down.
ATCAACCAGTAGTCACCAGCAAAATAACGAAGATAACAATTCTCCACCAGCAAAACGATTGCGTAATGACGACGCAACCTTGTTAACATTTCGTGAAACTCAGCATTCGGCACTGCATTCGACAATAACAGTTTTAAGATTAGAAACAGAAGATGAAGAAGACGAAATTGCAGATCCTGAACGTTTTCTTTTCTGTGCACGTGATAGAATATTTTCTGAGATTAATGCACAGTTAAGTTTGCACACTGGACTAAAAGCTTGGTTATGTATGAAGATTCGCTTTGTTCGAGCATCTGATGCACGAGAAAAAATGGAAGCATATTTCAACTGCAAGGCAAGAGTTATCTTGCCAGGAGACGGAATTTTGAAAGAACTGGAAATTATGTTTTCCGAGATTTTGCTTAATGTAGAAAGCTTCCTTAGAAACGGATCAGGTTGGATCATTGATGATATTCTACATATAGAGCTGCATTGTGCCAGGTACCGTCCAATACGTGGAACGTCATACATTGCAACACCGCCTGCAATCGCTAAAACAAAAGCAGTAATTAACGTTCAGAATGAAGATAACCAATGCTTCAAGTGGGCTATCCTGTCAGCACTATATCCCGCTGAGAAAAATCCTCAACGCTGTAGCAATTATGCTGTTTATGCAGACACTTTGGATTTTTCGAGAATTAAATTCCCCGTAGCAGTTAAAGATATCCCTAAATTTGAACAACTGAACAATTTAGCTATTAATGTCTACATCATCTGTAATGATAATATTGTTCCGCTATACATATCTAAATTAATTGCAAATAATCACGTGCACCTACTTTTGCTGAAATCAGGTTCACGTCAGCATTATTGCTGGATTAAAAATTTGGATCGACTACTGTCACAAGAAAGACGCGATCAACACAAAAAATATTTTTGTCATAGATGCTTAGTGCCTTGCTACAGTAGCGAAAAACTTGACGGCCATTTGAAACTGTGCACCAAACATGAAGCAACTCGAGTAATTATGCCTGAAGATAAATGGTTGGGCTTTAAGAATTTACATAAAATGCAGCGAGCTCCATACGTTATCTATGCTGACTTTGAATGTTTGCTGGAGCAAGTACCTCATGATTCTGCTGCTGTCTCTTCCACAAGAGCTTATCAGAAGCACGTCCCGTGTGGATTTGGAATGTTGGATATACTAAACTGTTGTGGAGATGTATGTCAGGCTGGTAAACCTATCGTATACCGTGGTCAAGACTGTCTTGAAAAGTTTCTTTCCAGTCTTGTTGAAAAATCAGAACAGTATCTACTTACTTATAGTGATAAACAATCACTGTGCATGACACAAGAAGAAGAACAGTTTCACAATCAAGCAAACAGTTGTTATCTGTGTGGAAATAATCTACAGGAAGCTAGTGTGAGAGATCATTGCCATCTATGTGGTAAATACAGAGGAGCAGCGCATTCGGAATGCAACGTCGGTTACAGATTGAATCGCACGATTACAGTAATCATGCATAACCTACGAAGATATGATGGTCATTTAATAATGCAGAAAATTGGAGCGATTGCGAACAACTACAATTTTGAATTGGAATGCATTCCTAAAGGCATGGAGGATTATTTATCATTCACGTTAAGGAAGAAGCGAGATGGAGATTCTCCTGGTTGGTCAATTAAGTTTATCGACAGCTACCAATTGATGACGAGTTCTCTGGAAACATTAACAATCAATTTACGCAAAGATGGAATCGAGAAATTCAAAAACATGGCATCTATTTTTACAGCTCCTCAATTAGACCTGCTACTCCGAAAAGGTGTCTATCCTTATGAATACATGGACTCTTGGGAAAAATTCAGTGTTAGAACTTTTCCTCCGAGATATTGTTTTTATAATAGTCTTAATGATAACGATATTAGTGATGCTGACTACGAACATGCTAAGACTATCTGGGATCAATTTAAAATGTCTACGCTTGGAGAGTACCATGATTTGTACCTCTTAACAGACGTATTGCTGCTAGCGGATATTTTCGAAAACTTTCGTCTTTTCGCTCTCAAACACTACGGATTGGATCCTGCTCATTATTACACGCTTCCTTCATTTGGTTGGGACGCCTGTCTAAAAATGACAAAAGTGCAACTGGAGCTATTGCAGGATCCAAACATGTATCTCTTTTTTGAAAATGGAATTAGAGGAGGTATATCTGTTATTAGCCATCGATATGCACGAGCAAATAATCCGCTTATTGCTAACTATGATTCAAGCAAACCTAGTTCTTGGATAATCTATGTGGATGCAAATAACCTGTATGGGTGGACTATGATTCAGAATCTTCCAGTATCAAATTTTGAGTGGCTTGATGACTTCGGTGATATAGACTGGTTAAAGCAAGACATTCATCAAGATACTGGCTATGTACTTGAAGTTGATTTAGATTATCCTCCAGTGCTCCATGAAGCACACAATTCGTATCCTTTAGCACCTGAAAAAATTATCATAGATGATGATATGCTATCGACCTATGCTAGGACATTGAAGGAACATCATCATGTGTGCTCAGGAAATATCGGAAAGCTTGTCCCTAATTTATTTCCCAAGAAGAACTACATTTTGCATTATGTAAATCTACGACAGTACCTTGAACTTAGAATGAAACTAACTAAAATCCACAGAGTACTAAGGTTTCACCAAGAAGCTTGGATGAAACCGTACATTTTTTTCAACACTGAAATGCGAAAGAACGCCACCAGTGACTTTGAAAAGGACATGTACAAACTACTCAATAATGCAGTCTTTGGGAAGACAATGGAAAATGTACGTGGATATCAATATGTGAAGCTGGTTACCAATGCAAAGAAACATGATAAATTGGTTGCAAATCCCCGATATAATCGTTCGAGCATATTTTCTAAACAACTTGTAGCCGCTTCAATGAAGAGAGTTACAGTGGAACTATGCAAACCTATATATGTTGGATTCACTGTCCTCGACTTGTCCAAGCATTTAATGTATCAATTTCATTACAACTACATTGTGAACAAATACGGGGAGTCAGCAAAACTATTATTCACTGATACAGACAGCCTGTGTTATCATATTACAACAGACAACATCTACGAAGATATGCGGAAAGATTTGGACTTGTTTGATACCAGTGACTTCCCCAAAAACCACTTTCTATTTTCCGTGAAGAACAAAAAGGTTTTAGGGAAAATGAAAGACGAAACTGCTGGTTGTCCCATTGAAGAATTTTGCGGTATTCGAGCTAAAGCATATGCTTTTGTCTGCAATGGCGCAGAAAAAAGAAACTAAAGGGAATAAAGAAATCTGTGGTTACAAGAGGGATACATTTTTCCGATTATGTTTCTGTTCTATTCAATAGTTTGCGAATGCGTCATAGCATGAACTTTATTCGTAGCAATAAGCATTTGCTGTATTCGGTTGAAGTTAACAAACAGAGTTTATCTGCTTTTGATGACAAGAGGTATTTACTTGATGATGGTATTGAAAGTTATGCATATGGACACTGTAAAATAAAAGAGTTGTAATAATGCTTTTTTTGTGCATTAGTTTGTTAGGTAAAATGGAGGGACTATTTTATTAGGTAGAATAGGTAGGATGTGACAGCGGTAGCAGAGGACCGTCCCGCGGTGCTGTCGTTAAGGCTTGACCGAGCTAACTTACTCTAAGGATTACATACTAAATCCTATTTTGAAGGAGTCACTTTTGAACTAAAAGCAAGTAGGATTCCCTTAGATTTGAACTAGAATTGAATCCTATTTTGTGCCAGAATCGGCATTTTATATCTACTAGTGTTCCTGAAATTATTATAAATACAACATTTCAGCGAAATCGGAAACAAAACAGTTCTCTTTCCCTTTGGCGGCTTCCTTAAAATTTTTAAATTTCATGAGATTAATGCATTTTGAATTTCCAAGCGTGAATGCAACTAAATCCGCTAACGATTTGCATAAGTTATAGCCTGCATTAGTGATGGAACCGGGTCACTTAGGCTTGACCCGGTGACCCGGTTTTTCAGAAAATTCAAAAATCTGCAAAAAATTTTTGATTTTGACTAAAAACGCTAAATTTTTGCCTTCCATGTACCACCACCACACGGAAAAAATACTATGACTGTATGTTTGCTCTGCGTTTTTTGAAAACGACTTAATAAGACTGTAGCATTTTCTAAATTAATGCCAATGCTGGCATGGAGCGGGCATTATTGTCCAAAAGCATGGAGTACATTAAAAATATGGTTTTTATTCGGTCTTGCGTAAATTATTCACTATTATATCGTCAACATTTACCATCGTTGCAAAAACACTAATCTACAACCCATCTAGATTTATATTTACCTCAATAGATTTATGCAATAATCCTGAAACTGATAAAGCTGAACAATATATAATCTGCCAGAGACAGGCAGATTCAAATAACCTCAAACTGCGAAAGTGCTCAAGACTAAAATATAAGCCAAAAGTAAATTAATATTATATACACATAGAACAAAAATATAAAGCTATTAAAGTTGATAAACTTGTGGTAAATTCAGAAAACCGGGTCAAGGCTGGGGCAAAGCTCTTGACCCGGTGACGGTGCCGAGCATCTGACGACAGACCATTAAAGAAGAGTGCAGTGTCGTACTCTTCCTATTATTACCTTTTGGTAAAGTTTAGACCTTGAAACAATATAAGTTGAAATTTCGCTTGTTAGAATTTCGTAAGTCAAAATTTATTTTCACGATTTCTGCAAAAGTTATCAATTTTAGGTTGCATAATGTATGACATTTTCGCGAATAACTAGAGAAGCGTGAGAGTTAAAAATTACTCTTTTACCGTAACTCCACTCACGCATGATCTTTTTAAACTCTTTCATAGAAATTATCAAGTTAAGCTAGTTTAATTCCTCTCAACTCTTTCACGAAACGACGAAAACATACCACGAGTGCATAATTGCATTATAAGCAAGTCAGTAAGCAAGTCAGTAAGCAAGCAAGTCAGTAAGCAAGTCAGTAAGCAAGCAAGTCAGTAAGTCAGCAAGTCAGTAAGCAAGCAAGTAAGCCGTCAGTGTGCTCCTCCTCGTTTAGAGGGGGTCTACCAAGGGATTACGGTAGTTTCAGCTATTTCCGAAAAGGGGCCGTTTGGGGCAGGGGCAGGGTCGTGGTCGCCAAAAGTGGTCCCCGTTTGAGGGAGACTCAATGTTCATTAGTCAGAATCGTATTAGCCAGAATTTCATTAGTCACAATATAAATTTTGAAACAATATAAGCTGAGCTATCTTTTAAACAGGCTAGATTGAGCCAATTTCCCCCTAAAACTGGGACCAGTTTGGCAACGGGGACTATGGACTATGGAGTGGTTATGTTTTTCGACCTCCCTTTCCCAAACGGGGATCATTCGCATCTTCTGGATCTGGTCGAAGCACCGTTGCCCAATACCAATAAGAGAAGCCCTCTAATGTCTTACCCTTCTCACGTCCTACAGAAGTATTATGGACTCTTAGTTATACGAGTTCTCCTTCCTTAACACAAGTCTACTTTCATCAGTCAGTTAGAATTGTATTAGTCAGAATTTCATTAGTCAGAATTTCATTCGTCAGAATTTCATTAGTCAGAATTTAAATTTTGAAATAAGATAAGTTGAACTTTCATTTGTCAGAAGAATTTGATAAATCAGAATTTCAGCAGTCAGAATTTCATTAGTCAGAATTTCGTAAGAAAGAATTTTATTTTTCTTGTTTCTTCAAAATTTTGCACGCTGCTGCACAATCATAGGACCGTTCCCGATAAAGCAGACTAGCAGAGCTAAAATCTAATTTTTTATCTTAACTCTTCCCCAAAGAGACCCTTGATGGTTTGCGCCACATCAAGAGTACCGTAATCCAACAGTTATTACGTAATCTTGGCCATTCTGATCCTTTTGGGATTTGAACGAAACAGCCTATCGTCATCTCCTGTCTGTAAGCGGTATTGTAGATAGGTAGGTGTACGTGTAGGCGGAACCAATCCAGTTGTTGGGGAACTCTTTTGAAACGAGAATTTTGCACGTTGCTGGTGGTAGAGCCAAGACACATACATTTGTGTCGACTAGAGGCCATTTTATAAAATTATCAAGATCAGCCATCTTGTTAGACTTTGCGCCAGGAAGAAAATTGCTTTTTTGCAAAATTCTGACTTAAGGTGGTGATTCCTTTTGCAGACATCAACTTTGAACCCTTATTACTCATTCATTCCTTGAAGTTAAGAAGTCATTCTTATATCGAAATGGAGCTTAACATTTTCTCTTTCTAATGAAAACAGTGAACCTAACTTTAGTTCTCGGAAATTATTTTACTGCATTTTCAAAATAATTTAATTTTCCAGATTTTTTGCAGACTAAAGTAAATTTTTTCATGAGGCGTTGGCCACATCATTCCATTCCACTATTAAATAGCTGGGGACCCTTTTTTAATTATTACGAAATTGGTCTTCGTTATAAAGAAATTAGCCGAAATGTAAGCGCAACCTGGATTTTGCCTACTTTTCCCAACTTTGGCAAGCGATCACTTTAGCTTGAAAGCAGCAATCGGGGCAACTAAAAAAGGGTCCCTGGGTATTTTTGTGTAAAACACGTCCAGTACGTGGCAACCCTCTAGCTTGCATATTAAATGCTCCATAATCTCCGGAAAAAAATTGGTCATGTTTTTGCAAAAACTACATTTTTTATGATAGCAGCTTACGGGATAACATTTAGAAGATTACAATGCCACGAATAATCGGCCTCGACGAGACCTTCAAATTGATACCCTTAGTTTAATTTTACGGCTTGCGTAGCTCAAGAAATGGCGGATTATTTGAGTTCTGCAAACATGACAGGTTTTTAACGCCAAAATAAGAAAATCAGCTATATGTAATGGAAAAGGCAAAATAAAACCTAAAACGGATAGGGAAAAGCTCAACTTGTGGTAGATTGTGATTCTTGCTGGAATTGATCTGAGTTTCTAATGTATTGGTCATGAGTGGCGTGCCTGTGAAACTTTAGAGTGAATTGTGAAACGTCCAAGCATTGTATAAAGTAACTGTCCCGTAATCACCAGAGTTGCCAGTCAGTGTGGAACCCCCCAGAAACTCATCATTAGGGACATAGGTTCTAGTGTAAATAGACAGAATAAGACTAAAAGATAGTATTACGCTCACGCAAACGACGCGATAATGGAACAGAATCTCAGTGGAACGTAGTCTAAGGAAGCTTAGGTAGGTTGTCAGTCAGTAATGGAGGGGTCGTTACCCTTCCCGGGTCAGTAATAGGGCCTAACATCACTTTTGATGCATAATGGAGGAGTCGTTACTCTTCCCAGGCCAAGAATAAGGCCTCATATTGTCAAGAAGTCAACTAAAAACAGATCAAACTAGCTAAAGATTGTCAAGAAAATCGAGTTCAAATAGAGAAGTTGTTGAATAACCCACCATTTGACAGGAAACTTCGAGTTAAAAACGCTTTACGCAATTAATATGTGCGAATATTGGAAGATGGGTCAAAATAAGGTCATAATCTGTCTATTAATAGCATGGAATCTTGCTAATTAGTGTTCATAGGTGTAAATTAGGCTTAATTTGCATTAGTTAGGTGATAATTAGTTAATAAGTCAAATTTTTGGTCAAAATATAAGTTGGTTTTATCTGAAAGGCAATTCTCTGCTGATTCTAAAACTCCAAACCCGGTCACCTAACTCCCAATATTGCGAAAGTTATAAGTGAAAGAAGTTTTGATTAGTTACATTTTAATTTTGCAATATTGGCCTTAAGTGACCTTATAACAATACGTAACTATGTGTGAGGTTACGCCCATACATGTTTCCATTCACATCCCCTGAGCCTCTTCTGGCTCTCTCCCAGCAGAGACTTGCCTCGCAGAGAGGAACTTAACACACACATTAGGTGTGAAATTACGTTCGGAGGGGGCTTAACTCCCTCCCTAATAATTTAAAAGAAATGAAAATAGTTAGTCTTAGGTAGTTAGGCAAGTAGATTAATAATATCTAACTTTTATTCTCTAAAACATTACGTACCTACTAGTATGCATATTTTTTACACAACAATTGCCCTTCCGTTTCTTTTCCAGCGAGACTTAGAGTCTTGGCGAGGAAGGACAATTGTTGCTGGGATCAACGGGCGGCTTCCCTTGTCTACGGCCGAAAGGTCAAGTCCAAAAAGAAAGAAAGGGGCTTGGAGACAAGGGAGCCGATAAAAATAATAAAACTAAAATTTTTAATATAAGTCCACTAAACTAGGACTTAATATTTGGTTTTTCGTAATAGGCCCCGAGTGGCCGTCATTTTGTACTATTTCGTTTTTTACTTCAAGAAAATTAATTTTTATTCTGGGAATTTCCCCTTTGGTTACCTTTACGTGGTAACCAAAAAGTCTGCAAAGTTTCCCAAAATTCAGCTTGGGAAATCAATCAAAATTAGGGTCAGTTGGAGGGTAATAACTCCATTTTCTCGTTAATCTCCCCTCCAACGGACCAGCCGCGTGGCCAGCCCGAGTTGGGCACACGCTTTAACATAGGGAGCTTCCAGAAATTTCTGGAAGCTCCAATAAAAATCAAAGAAGTCCGCCAGAAAGGCAAACACCAGTGAGCTGTCAGACTCCTGTCAGCTCACTGGAAATTTTCAAATCTTTCTCAGTGTTCGTCTGAGACTCGGCCGAGAGCGGTCGCTTACCTCCCCCCTATAACTAGCACGTCTTCCCGTTGTGCCAGCGTTTTGGCCGAGAATAAAAGATGTGCTCACCCCGGTTAGCACACGAGTTAGCACACTGGTCAGAAGGGATGATCTGAGCGCACACGACGAACACCACACACTGAGGGCCACAAGAGCGCACTATGCTCGGCCAGGATCTACAACAGGAACGCACTTCTAGGGATTTTTAAGAGGCCTTTTTGGCCTAAAACTTCACTTTTTGTGGCCTTCGGGCCTTGTTTAAAATCATCTTTATACGACCAAGCCACGGCCTGAATGGCCTTAGTTTTTGTAGGGGCGTATGCCCAAAATATTTTTTGTGTATTGCTATTTTCGGGGCTGTACTAATGAATTGGGATTTTGAGTGGGGACCCCTGAGTTGAGGTAGGAGGTCCCTTGGTCATGACCTCATGTTCAGAACTGAGTTAATCTAGGGACTGTTTCTCCCCACAGCCGGCAGTTAGGAATTGCCGGCCATATTCGCAAAAGTAGGCGCTATTGAAGCTAACCCAAATTGTCTGTAATTGTATATTGTGATTGTGTACTGTAATCTTGTGTGGTTCGGCTCACCCAAAAATCAATAGGCGTTAAAACTCAGAACCATTTTCTAACTATTAATTATCAAGTTGTTTTAAAGGGAATGGCCGACTTCCCCGTGTTAATTTAATTAAATTGAAGCTGACCTTAGCGGAAGTGTTTGTGTGATTTGTTTTTTAGTAATAATTGCCTAAGCAATTATTACTCGTTCCGCTTTCATTCAAATTACCAAAGTTTCAAAAGTCCAACAAAGTTTTCTTTTATCAAAGTTATCAAAGTTCCAAAGTCCAAAGCAGAATATTGGAAGATGTGAATCCCCAGAATTAGGGCAAAAATATGCATACTACAAGTAGGTAGGTTTTGTCAAGGAGTAGTTAGGCCTTGTTATGTTGAATAATTGTATGTGTCAATATTGTTGTAATCTGTAGTGTGAATGAGACCCCCCAAATTTACGTAAGTGGCTCCTTCAGTAAACCCCTCATGGAGCGTGAGGTTTCAAGGTCAGCCTCTTTTGTGCAGTGTGAATTGTGAAACCAAAAAAATGTGTGATTGTAAGTGTGCATGAGGGCATACCATGTAAACTCCCTTTGTTTGATAAGGGTATTGGGACTGCCAGAGTGAATGAGTAAAATATTCAGATAGTAGGCAGGAAAATGGGCCAAATTGAGTAACAACTTGGACCCACAATCAGGATAAATTATAATCAGTAATGTTTGTTGGTTGGATGCGTAATCGCTGTGAAAGTACTAATTTTGGGAGTGAAAGTCGTAGAAATGTGTATAAGAAATAAAGGTAATCTTGGCGATTTAGGCAGGTTTTGCAGCCTAGGGTCACGGGGACCCCGAATTAGGTCTGCCAAACCTGCTGGATTTCCGGTCATCCGTGTAGGTTGCCCTGCAATTAGGGGACGGATGAGCCGCATTCACGGAATCCAGAAATAGCCGAATCAGGGCCTTAACAGAATAATCTAAATTATTACGAAATTAATTACAGTTTAGTAAATTGCGTTAGACATCCGATTAGCGGACTAGTAGTTTATTTAGTACTAGGTAGGAAAATGTCTGCAGTTTTGTGGTATTAATTAGCTGGAATTCTTAAGGATTGGGAAATAGTTAGGTCTAGTTAGGATAGGGGTATTAAGGGTCTTGGCCTAAAATCAGCATGGGTTCACGGTCGTTACCGTAATCATTTAACCTCCCATGTAAGAGGCCAAAAAATGAGTCAAACTAAAAGAAAAGAAGTAGACCCGTGCTGAGATTCGAACTCAGGTCCTCTGGATTAATAGATCCAGTGCTCATCCATTTGAGCTACACGGGCTATAGTTAGAACAAGTTTAAGCCAGCCTATATAAGGAAGCAATTTAGCAACCCAGCGCGTGTGCATTTAATTAATACATTAGATTTGCTAATTATGCATATGTAGGAACAAACTTTAATTAGGTTTTTCTCATTATTTACTTAACATTTTTTAGTGCTGTAAGCACAAAAAATGTTCAGTTTTTCAAGCTCTACAAGAATATATAATTTTTACCTAAATTCATTTTCATCAAAATTTTGTTAATTTATATGCCAGTTTTGCACGAAGGCAATTATGTGCTCGTGTGAAAGGGTGGTAGTTTGCGCGACTTCTGCTCGGCTGGCTGCTGGGGTTGCCAGCACCGGATCGAATAGCGGTTCGGCACGACCCTTTTAGGGCACTAGGATAAGGGGCAGGTAGATTTAGAAGTAGACGTAGGTCGGTAGGTCGGTAAGTAGGGACTGCGTAGAATGGCTGCTGAGTCAGTGAGTGAGTGAGTTTTTGCCGTTTTGCTTAAACTGACTAAAACTAATTACATGCAAAAGCTCACTCACAGTCAGCCAGTAGGTTTTATTTTAAGTTTGTTATTCCAGTCCCAAATCTGCAAATAAATAATTAATAAGGGTTTTACATTAAAACACCAGGTAATTGCAAGTTAACAGTAATATTACAGCCACGCCGTTATTTTAGGGGAAAAATTTTCTTTAAATTTTCTTTCCATTTTCTTTTTCTTTTTCTTGCGAAAGAAGAAATTTGGACTCTATTTTCTTTTTCTTTAAAGAAGAAAGAGTCATTAGGCTGTCTCAGGTTTCAGCTGTCAGTCAATTTTGCGTAAGCAAGCCAGCCTAGTGACCCCTTGCGAAAGGACTCCTGCTTGCTTTAATGTATGGGGTCTATGCTATGAATGCATATGTTACAAGACTAACAGCTGTCAATCTCTCTTTGAGACTTTCTTCGAGTAGAACAGAAAGAGACTATGAAAATAAACTAAAAGGAAGCCGCTTTTCGTTGCCATTTTCTTTAAATTAAAGAAAATTGAAGCCAAATTTCTTTTTCTTTTTCTTTATTTAAAGAATTCTTCTCATTTTCTTTCTTTTTCTTTCCCCTAAAATTCCGACGTGGCTGTACGTAGGCTTTAGTTAGTTAGCATAAGTAGGTAGGTAGGCATTAGTTAAGATAATTATTATAAGTATTTAGCAAGTGACCATCTTCCAATATCAGAAATGCACCATAAAACGTCCAGTTTCGTACATGTATTTGATGTAGTTTGATGTATTTGAAATGGACCCATTTCCCGTGACAGACCAACAAAAGCAGGCCAAACACAGGCCGAAAATACTAATATTAGTCAGTATTATGGTTTGCTCTAAAGATCGTGCAAAACTTGGTCAGAATCAACGCAATTTACATCCAAATGGCCCTAGAAGGCCGGTCTGTGCAAGGAAAGGACAAAAGCAAACGAAGTCTAAATATAGGTCGCAAACAGCACAGGTTTTGTACATTTCTCAAGAACATTTCGTCTAATTGCCAGTTCAGTCAGGCCCAGCCGGGCCCAAGGTGGAAACCTTGCGAATCACTTCGTTCAAGCTAGAAAACGCGGCAAGTTTAGCTAAATTCTGATAATACAAGCTAGCAGAGGCCAGGAAGGCCCAATTGGTGACAAGAAGTTACCAGAAACGGTTAATATTGTCAAACAGGCAATAATCAACGGTTTTCAGTCAATTCTTCAATTTGCAAGTTCAAATGGGGGCCCAAAATGCACATTTTGGGCCTGAAAAGCAAAGGAACGAGTAATGGTTGCTGGGTTCGATTCCCGCACCATAATCTTGTACTAATGGGTTTTAACCCATTTGATTCAGGTGCGGAGACGAAGCTACGCTGCTCTATCCGAATCTGAACTGCCCGTGGATCATTAGTCGTGTGTCTAATCAGAAGTAGTTGCTCAGTAGTGGACCGCAGAAGTCCGGATCAGTAGTATCAGTCAGTCATTCAGATAATCAGGATCAGTCATTTCGGAAGGTACATAGACGGCTTGCATTGCCGAGTAGTGGATTAAGACAGAGACAGCGAGCGTAGCACAACCTGATCAAATAGGGAGGTTAAACCAGAAACCGAAAGACCTAAACGTGATTCTTGGAAAAAGGGACTAAAACACCAATTCCATTTTCAATCGAGTCATGAATTCAACCGTTTTCGTCATCAGTTTTATGTCGGGAGGCGTTTCTCCCGTGTCTCTGGCCTAAGCGCCACCCCATCCTCAGTGAAGAAGAAGAAGCCCTAGATTCGTTGAACTGTGTAGTTGTAGTTGTCTAATTTACATTAATCAGGAATATATAAGTAAGGCAGAACCAGGTGACTCCCCCATTTTCTCTATCTCCTCAAAAAGCCAGTTCCGTACAGTAACCCTGTCTAGGTGTTGGAGCGGACCTTCGGGAAAGCAGTGTCCAACGATTCGGGGACTCACCCATAGACCGACCCCAGGTTTATCTCAGTTAATAATTGTTTGTTTGTAGTTTGCTGATTTGTAGTTTGATAATCCGTGTGTAAGGACGGATAAACAGTCGCACAGCACGAGCATATAGGCGCACGAGAAAGCATATAGGTACTTGGTTAGTAGAGAGTTGGAGACAGTGTAATAATTAGGTAGTAAAGAAGAGTTTGAGAAAAGGAAGAAGAAGAGGTACCACTGAACCTTGTCCCTAACTGAACCTGTAACTTGGGTAATATTATCCTAAATTAGGATAATATTAATAATAACCTAAAGAGGGTAACTGGCAGCTCTGGTACAGTGAATTGAATACTGTACTGATCTGTAATTGTACCTGTTTTTGCACAGTTTATAACGACCCCTGTTTAACGCATTTTGTATTGTAATTTGTAATCTTGCCAAAGAGTGTACCCATCATACCTGTAATAAGTTTAATAAATAATTGGTGTGTCAGACTTAGAGTCTCAGAGTTTAACAGAGAGGCGCGATTGTCTCTGAAAGTCAGGCGCGTTAGCCTAAAGATTGGATCAGGACTACTCAAGGGTAAGTTCTGGTCAGGAAGTAGAAGACTCATCGTCAATCCAGCGATCAGATCAACGCAAGTGCTGACCCCTCTTGCCGATCAGCTGGAATCCAGTGCAACAAACGAACTCACGAGGAAGACCCCTACAAAGGTTGGCTGCAGGGAATCTCTGATTTTGGAACACCACCTTTCGGAGATCCGGTGCCTAAGTCTACTTCTATAAGTGGACGTGTTGACCTTCCGTGTAATCAAGTGCAGAGCGGTTTCTGTCACTAGACCGGAGAGCAGAGCGATTTTTGACTCCGGCTCCTAGCAACTTCATTACATATCTCACGGTAGACACAAGCTAGAAAGGCGCTTCAAAAAGCAAAAATGTAGAGCTTAACTAACAAGATCTTTCGAATGAATATAGTTGTAGCTATGCAGCTACTGTCTAAATGTCAAAAATCGGCAAAAACCGCCCTAAACGGAGACGTCAAAGTTTCGAAGCGGGATTGCGCGGAGGGTGTTACAATGCTAAAAGAACTTATTTTGGAAAGTTTCATCAAATTCCATCTTGATTTGAGCCGTCAACCAATAATGTGTGCCCAAAAGGAATCACCACCTTAAGAAATTCTGACAAATGAAAGTTTAACTTATTTCAAAAACCTAAATTCTGACATATATATGAAATTCTGACTACTGAAACTTAAGATAAACCCTTAACACACTCCTTAGGATTTGAACGGATCTATCCGTTATTTTCCGTCCAAAGATAATAGATACTACCTTCGCAGCTAATCGGGCTCTAGCCGGGGTCCGCTTCAAGGTCAGGAGGACAACTCTATCTCCATTTCAAACGGGTGCTTCCTAAACTGCGACGCGACCAGGCCAACATGGACTCCAGGTTGAATTTGAAAAATATAACAGAATTGGCGTTGTGGGACACAAGAAGCCTATACAAAGGGCAGCAAACATCCTCGAATGCGCCCCTAATATATAGTGTTTTGCAGCAAACTGCCTAAATGGGGCTCGACGTGAACTGCTTCTGAGTAAACGACGTTTTTGACTAAAATCCCTAATTATCCCTCAAACATACTGTCGCAGAACCGAACAATAGATACTGAGCTGCGTTTTAGGCAGTCTGTGGCCCAAACATTTTGAGTAGCTTGTGCTGCGATCTAAAATCAAGACGGCCGCATTTTAAGAAATTTGCAGCCACCGCAGATCAGGCTTCTTTCGGTCCAGAAACCCACTTCCAGCGCTTTTAGAAATTCAGCATGGGACCGCATTTTAGGCAGGACCACATCTGTCAAACCAAGCAAGAGTTTGTAATAGTAAGACACTCAGCTCTTCCTAATATGTAGGGTAAGCTTGCACTATGCTCGAAACATGAACGCCGAAATCTGGGGGGGGGGGGGGCTTCTCAGTGTGTAAACATACAACGCTAACATTTTTCAAAAAAAGGGCGATTTTTACAAAGTACTATAACTTGAGCTAGCAAAATGGTACAGGAATAATTTTAAATCATTATGTAGCGAAGAACGAGATCTTTTTAATGGTATGAAAATCATATGGTTCAGTTATGGCAATCTCTTACAAAACGGGCAAGAAAACATCCGTTCCACAAAAATTCTGGGAATTTCATCATTTCTTCAAAATGTGTTGTTACTGGCTTTGTAAGAGATTGTCTAAACCTAACTGCATAATTCTTTAAACCTTAAAAAGATCTCGTTCTATGCAATATAGTGGTCTAAAAATTATTGCTGTACGATTTTGTTAGCTCAAGTTATGGTATTTAATTTGGCAAAATCGCCCGTTTTTGAAAAATGACAGCGTTGTATGTTTACACGCAGAGACGCACCCCCAGAGATTTCTGCCTTAATGTTTCGAGCATATTGCAAGCTTATTCTATTAGGAAGAGCCGAGTGGCTTACTCTTCCTATTATACATAAACTCTTGGTCAAACTGACTGCCGCGCTGATCCAATCCCATCCCTAAACTGGGACGGGACCTTGAGTCAAGTGAACCCGACTCCACACAAACATCTGTGGATCAATAGAATACACGATGGTTTACTGCAAAATACTCTTCCACACTTCAGCAATATGCTGGCAATGTACGCGTAAGTACCCAGTGAGAAAGTGTTTCGTCCAGTTCCCTAGCAACCACACAAAAATTAACAACTCCAGGGCACGCAAAAAGCAAGCTTTGCACAAACGGCCAACGAACGGCGAAAAAGCCGGGCCAGCTGAAGTGCACGGCTCGGAGAGATACACGTCTTGGGGTCGGGCCGGACCGAACCGAGCCCCGATTTACGGTCCGAGCACATCCCTAGCTGACAACTACGGCTTAATCAAGTGACTGGCATTTTTAGTGAGCTCCACCACTTTTCGGAATGCTCCTAACGACTTTTATGGCGGTCGCCCAGGTCTCGAATAATTAAGGTTTTAAGGTCAAACAGGCCTCGCACGCAGTGATTTTCAAAAAGTAGGAAAAAAGTAGGAAGAAAATTTCAAAAAAGTAGGAAAAGTAGGAAATAAAAGTAGGAATTTGAGCAAAAAAGTAGGAATTTTCCACACAAAATGCATTCCATGAAGCTTAATTGTAATGCACAAAATCAACTATATATATCCTCAATGAGCGAAGATCAATCAAGGAATGGGCACTAATAAACGGCATTTCCTGCACGCTCCGGGAAAATCACATGTGATTATTTCCCATTAATTTTCAGTATTTTTTAATGTATATATAGCATAATTTTTTGGCTGGCTTTTTCCTAGGCAAAAATTTCAGGGGGAAGTCTGGGGGGCGCCCCCCCAGGTTTGGGGAGGGGGATTTTTCGAAAAATGCTTAAAAATAGGTATTTTTTGCTGCTGAACTATAAAGTTGACAATTTTTAACCTAAATTTAAGCTTGAAATAGGCTTAGGAATGGACACCAAATCCGGACAAATTTTTGACAATTTACCCTCAAAACCCTATTTTTCTGTTGACTTCTGAAGTCTGGGGGGCCGGCAGGCCCTAATCCTGGAAGGGATCCCCTGTACGAAAAAGCCAGTTGCTTAGCTCTTATTGGGGAAATTGACAATCTCCTCCTGTTTAGGATATATTATGTAGGACCCAGCAAAAAGCTTACGTAGATCAGAGCTCCCATATACCAAAAGATTTATCAAATTTTCCGATTTTCACAATAAATGTTCAAAAAGTTCCGGCTTTTCCAAATGTTTATGGACGTTTCACTATTTCAGTATTTCAGCACATGTATATACAAATTACCAACAACATATAAGCTTTTTAAAGACAACACAGACGAGGCCATTTTTTCAAAATACAAATGAAACTTTTAGTTCCACTCGTCCACATTCCACATACATTTTCGAATTATATAGTATCCACTAGAATTGTTACATATAAAATTACTAAACAATAAGAAATAATAGCCAGCGTTAATACTTTTATTCTTACCAAGTTTGCACCAGGGAGGGACTTTTTCCAAAATAGCAATTGTGCATCCAGTGTGTGCTTCAAGAAAAAGTGTTTTTTCTGAAAATTTACTTTTCATGACTTTACCGCGTTTACAACTTTTTAAGAGCGTATTCTTGGCTGCTTCGGCCCCAGAAACGAAAGTAAACAGCCAGTGACTTGTAACGCGAATAGAAACAATGGAGCGCTAATCTTGTAAAAATATTTCAGAAAAAGACACAAGAAGGTCCGAACCCGAAGCCCCTAGAAGTTGAAGAATTTTTAAAAATTACGAAGAACAACTATGGCTATGTTAAATCTGTTATTTTATATGAAGCAAGTTTGACTTTTGCAAAGTGCACGATTTAACTATACCTAGACAATTCAGCACAAAGTATAACTACTGTATTAAAAGTGTGCCAAACAAGGTTTTTTTAGGCCATAGCTTAGGCCATGGCCTAAATTTATGAGTCGATGGCCTAAAGAATTTTGGCCGTTGAGGCCATTTGGCCTAAATTTTTCGACGAATACCTAGTTAAATTTTATTGATTTTTAAGTAAAAACAACAATTTTCTAAAAAAATTTTGCGCCTCCGGCGCGACTTTATGCATTTTCCCTTGTATTTCTGGGCTGCGCCAGCCGTCAGCTAGTTACACTGTCTATTTGCACTTAGAAATACACATTCAAGTTATAATTTCATTTACTATTATAAAGATTTTAGAAGAAGAAATGCAATTTTAGTATGTAGTTTAACTTTATTTCTATTAGCTTAATTTTTTCTTTCTTTTGCTCAGACTCGTATGCTCCACTCCAAAATGTTTAATTTTCAATAAAAATTCATTAATACTGTCGTGCACTATTATTTCTATGCTAACAAGGTTCTGTTTTTGCCATTTTAAGATAAAAACGTTGTTTTTCTTGTGTGTTGAACAGTGACGATGGCGATTTTTGTTGTTAAACAGCGATTTTTGAATATATAACGCGTGAATACATGATAACTGTAATTTCAACAATGCGTACAATAACGCACAACCTAAAAATTAACAAAATTTGGATGGCCTAAATTTTTTGGCCGATGGCCTAAAAAAATTGAGTCGTTGAGGCCATTTGGCCTAAAGTTCGGCGACCAAAAAAAACCCTGGTGCCAAAGCACAGCAAAAATACAAAAAATAAACTATGATTGTTATGCCTATGTAATGTATATAATCAAAAATTTGAATACAAACAAAATTTACGCACATGCAAAACCGTAAATATAGTGGCTGTATATATATGCAACTGAATTTGGAAGAGTTATCATCAACCAATGATGCAAGAACTTCTGGTCAATGATAGATAAACGAGTCTTCAATAGAACTTTAAAAACACAAACGCGCCGCAGGCGCAAAATTTTTTCCAGAGAACTTCCTGTAGTTCAAACTTTTTAATCAAATTTGCATTTTTTTGCGAATTTAACGAATTTTCTTTGGAAAATTATGAGATCCTGCAAAAAAGTAGGAAAAAGTATGAATTTTCAACTAAAAGTAGGAAAAAAGTAGGAGGTGAAGAAAAAGTAGGGAAAAAGTAGGAAAAGTAGGAAGCGTGCGACCACTGGCCGTCAAATTGTCAAAAACCTTCTCAAATTTCAGCAAATTTATAGACTAAAAAGCTAATCTTACGCTCAAACTAGCATTTTTGCATTTTTATATTAAAATTGCAAATTTTTCGATAAAAATTTTTGTATATTTTGCAGCTTGGTCTTGGCCCCTCCACCAGTTCTCCCTCCCTGGTGGGTGAGCGAAACCCCCCCACTTTCAAAAACCCTAAAAAATGCCAGAATGAATGGAATCTTTGTGCATGTGAAACCAGAGAACCAGAGATCCTTTAATTGAAAAAAACAACAGAAATTGCATATGAAGGCACACAAGAGGCGGATACGAAAGTTGCAAATGTATCAAACACAAGAACCGGAAAGTTACAGTATATAAACTGACAATAGCATTTAACATCGCAGAAAAAAACGACAAAAGACCATGTTCAGCTACAAAACTGACGTACCGACTACCATCTAAATTTAAAATTGACAAGTTGAAGCAAACTAAGCGAAACGGTCTCTCTTAGTGCAGCACATCAGCATACAAAACAAAAATTCACATTTTCCGAGCAGTGGCGCAGCCAGGTCTTTATGACGGGGCATGCGGATTGCGGACATGGGCGTATCCAAGGAGGGGGGTTTGGAAGTTCGATCCACTTTTAGTCCGACCCCCCCCGTATTTTGATTTTTTAGGCCCCCAACCAGAAAACAACCGCATCAGCACAACTAAACATGTTTGTGTCTGCGGTTTGAAATTAGCAGCCCTAATTTTTAATAGTTTCGCGCATGCTTGGTTTTTCTATCCTGATTTTTTATAAATTTCTGTTTCTTGGACGAAACTTTTGCTAAGCGACAAATGGAAAATCAAAAGCGATAACTGCGTATCATGAGGCATTCCGACGAGATTCAAATGCGCCAAAAATATCTCTCTAGCCCTTACATTTGGTGAGATAAAGTACGATCAAACCGCGATTAAAAAACAATGAAAATGTTTCGGCTGAAAATGGAAATGGGAAACCTCACCCTACTGTTTTTGCTTGAAGTGTGCCAGAACAATTTTCGATTGTTGTTCCATTCGAATGAGCCGGTTGTGTTTATTAGAAATGCATAAAAATTACAGCATTTTTACAAAAATCCTTTTTAAATTGGCTTTTTTAAATTTTGGTGCTCGTTAACATTCTGGGACCAGTCCCGCAGGTTTAGGTGAAAAGAAAAGAAAAGAAAGTTTTGATTTTTGCCATTATTCTATCTGTGCGTAGTCGCCACAACGGATTGCTTGTTATGGCTGGAAAGAGGGCACCAAAATGAACATTTTTGCTTTTACAACCTTTGAGCTGTCTCTAGTGGTTAAGTCAGTATATATAAGCCAAAAACGACTTTTGGGGTCAAAAAATGGTCATTTTCGAGAAAATCAGTTTTTAAAAATTACTTGCCAAATCTTACAGACAATTTTGTCTTCTTTATACTCAATCGATACACGGTCTAATTGCACATTTAATTAATGCCTATTAGCTGGTATTCATTGTTTTAAGCTAGAGATTTGGCCGAAAGACCATTTTAGCAAAATCGCGATTATTTTGTTTTAAACATGGATTTCTCAAAGCTACCCAATTGATTTGCGGAGGGACAAGTTTCTTGGTTTGAGCTAAAACATTTCCAGTTGCGAGAAAACTGAATACAAAGTTGCGAAATTTCGTGTCACAGCACATTCGCCGGATTTTCTGGAGTATTGTGACGTTGAGCCAAATCCAAGAAAATGTCCCTCGGTCCACATGTCCTTCATATCATGGCACAAGAAGAAATTTCAGCTCTGACTTATCCCTGGGGGGGGGGGTGCGTGGGGGGCCGCCAGCCATTCGGCGACCTCCCACCTCCCCCCATTCGAGGAACCCCACCATGAAGAGCTCCCATAAATTCCGACCTCGTCCATAAACCCAAAATTTTCAAATTTTACCATTTTTACCCTAAATTTTCACCATTTTAGCTTAAGAAACACCTAAAAATAGTCATTTTTTAGCAATTTTTAGTAGTTTATACAGACCGAGACTTTTGGGTGATGTTTTCAATAAACTTCCGGTCTCAGTCCGAGACCGAGACTTTTGGGTGAGCAAGAACGAGACCGAGTTTGGGCAAGACCGAGACCGAGACTCCCAACCCTGCCCCCATTTTGGATGAGCCCCCCCTATAAAATATTGCCAAAGAATAAGCCAACGACTGATTCTACAGTTTTGAGAAATCGATGATCAAACTTCAAAAAATTTTTGGTCTGTACTCAGCCTGTCAAATGCCAGTATCCAAGAAAATTTTTGATAATTTTGCTAATTTTGCTAGTTTCGTAAGCTCATGTGAATGTATAGATTATAAGCTTTAAAACGATGTATTAAGCTGTTCCAACTCCAAAAATTGTGAAAGTTACAGTGTTTAAAAATCACCACAAAAGCAGTGCACGAAAGGATACCACCACCTTGACACGTAAAACATACGTAGGCGGTAGGCATATGTATACTTTAGAAGTTTTTGAATATAGCTTTTTTGCAGTTATAATTCAAATTTAATTGAGCAGACGACGCAAAATTTTCTTCTTGCTCTGCTTTGATGAAATTAACTTTTCTTATCTCCACTGGGACACAAAATTATACAAAGCTACCTCAAAATAATTCCAGGTTAGTCACAGATCTCACATTAGCTCATTAAGTTAGAATACAATATTAATAAATTAAAGATTAAAGATTCAATAAAAATTAGGACAAATTACGAGTAGAGCAAGAAAATGCAAAAATAACAATGGCGAAACACTGATGCATTCTGAGAACAGTAACAGCGGGCGACCCACTAGCGGGCGACCCACTGAACAAAAATATAAGGGAGAGGGAAATTGAATACAGTAAATTCCGATAAAAGGGCATTCATCAAACGAAGGTTACAAAACAGAGAAAGTCTAGACAAAAACAGATTCTAAGAAGCAATTAAATTTAAACAGGACGCAATTAGAAATTAAACACAAATACAGGGCAAATTATATACGCAGATTCGACCCCCAAAAATTTTTGAACCCCCTCTAGAGTCATTATCTCAAAGATATTTTCCTAAGCCGTCGCGGCTAACTAATCTATATGATTTGGCATATTAAAACCCTTTTCTAAAAATTAAACAGTCAGATTAATTATCAATTAAAAAGGGAATAAAGACACGAAAGCACACCTCTAATAAATTTTAAGTGGACTCTCAAGGTCGCCTTAGAGCCTATGTGTAAAAGTAAAAGAAATCAATAACTTACAAGAAGGTCCCAGCAAAAAGGCAAACACGTGAAAAAGGGGCTAGGCAGAGCTCAGTCTAAACCGACCACACACTAAAGTTAAGAAAGACAAGACTGACTGGTTTTTAAAGTGAAGGCTGAGAGAGATGCCTAGTGAATTTTGATTGGCTGAATTTGAGACCCTCTTGCAGACCCGACTATGCGCTTCCACAAGTCTAGCTCAGCAGCGCCACCTAGTCGCTAAGTGGGCTGACTAAAACATAGCGCATTTCAACATAAGAAAACAAACACTTTTAGACTAATTTCAACCTAAATTTACACAACACATATTTCTCATCCAAAACACCACTCTTACTAAAATTTCACAATAAAATAAACTCACTAAAATACACACAATTCACACTCACACATTACATCTCCCCAGGGCTTACCGCCCGAGCTCCTGCGAGGGACACATACACCAAAAGAAGGAAGAAATTTACCCAAAAGTGAAAATTTTTGACTGAATTTTGGTAAATGGGTCTCAGAACATAAGTAAGTCAAAACACAAGAAATATGAATATGAATATGAAATATGAATTTTTGATTCTAAAATGTAATTCTAATCTTTTCTTTCTAACCAAAAATTCCTAATTCAACACATTCTACACATCCTTTCTATCTGTGAGATAGTCCCGTTTCCTTCTCGACTTCCATCCCAATTCTTGGTGCTTCACTTGCTGTCTCCCCTTTTCCCGAATTTACTGCTATTGTCTTCCTCTCCCTTATATTTTTGTTCAGTGGGTCGCCCGCTAGTGGGTCGCCCGCTGTTACTGTCTTCAGAATGCATCAGTGTTTCGCCATTGTTATTTTTGCATTTTCTTGCTCTACTCGTAATTTGTCCTAATTTTTATTGAATCTTAATCTTTAATTTATTAATATTGTATTCTAACTTAATGAGCTAATGTGAGATCTGTGACTAACCTGGAATTATTTTGAGGTAGCTTTGTATAATTTTGTGTCCCCCTCCTTTTCAACTGGTGCCCCTCTTTCCTGGTAAGGTGTAAGTCCTGAGCCTCCTGGACTAAATATCTCCATCGTAGCCTGTAGGTGAGCATTCGTTGCGCCAATCCTAGCAGTGGATTGAGCATTCGATGTCGTTCACCCTACAAAACATTGGTATTAAGCGAAGTTTGGTTTTTTTCGTTTTTTGAGCCGCAAATTGAACGAGAACATTTCCTGTCTGTTTAACTGAAAAGTTAGATTACGGTATGCAAGATAGCAACTGAAATCTGTTGTCTGAAATCCTGTTTTCCATTGCATAGCTCTGAACATGGCAAACACAGCTCAACGCATAGTTTTAAGATAAAGCTAAGGAAACCCCAATCTCATAAAAATGCTCTTGATCCTAATCTCATCCTAATAGAATTTCAGGTACGTGGTCTGTAATCATTAAAACCCAATTCAGCTTAACAGACTAATCGAAGAATTATTCGGTTGGCCTGGCCTACCCTTTTAAATCGATTAAATCGAATTTCGATCAAAGCTTTTAAAATCGAATGGAACCAAAGCAACTTCATTATCTATCTTCTTACAACAACTTTGCCAAGTGCTTTGACATCTTCCGTGTTTTTCCTGCTGCGCCTCAGCGCAGCAGGCCTCTTATGTTTGCTCAGCCCGAGCTCTTGCACGCAATTTGCTTGATAAGAATGCATTTCACCATACATGCGTGTACACCGTGGTTTAACATGGCGCCTGCACAATTTCTGTGTGAACTCCTGTCATTTCTTCTGCTTCCAAATCTGTACGTGTATATTCTAATGTCGAATTGACAATTTCAAAACCGGAAATATGGATTCTTCCTTTTGATTGATGACTCATCATAGCTAATATCATTAACTAATGTCATTAACAGCTCCACAAAGATTTTTCGAATGCATGCAACAATTATTATGCTGAAATTTTATTAGCAGTGTAAGGTAAATTCTTGAAGTTACACTAAGTTTATTTTACTCAATGTTTTGTAGGTACATACGTTTTCTGTAGTAAGTAAGTAAGAACTCCGTTATTACTTTAATTGTTAATTTTGTCTAAAGGAAACCTAACTCTTTTGCGTAAAATATTGCTTGTTGATGAACAGATTTGAATTGTGAAGATAGACGAAGTTCAGTTGTCATGCTTTTACTAAATCACAATGTTTACATAAATAAAGCATGCCAACATTTAAAATTGATTGAGAGGTTATTGAAGATGGTTAGCTGTTAATCTAATAAAATATATGGTTTACGTAAGGTTAACTGCTAATCTAATAAAATATATGGTTTACGTAAGCGCTCACCGCACCCATTGGCTCTCTCCTGTTCGGACTAAGGCTACGGCCTTCGTGACTGCAGGCAGGCGTTTTTCATTATTTCTTTATAAAATATATGGTTTGGTATTATAACAGTTGAAGTCGGACTTGGTCAAGATTTCGTAGAACTCGGCTTTCGCAAAATTTCTCAGCAACATTAACCTTA
Organism: Trissonchulus latispiculum; assembly: GCA_030248195.1. NCBI lineage: Eukaryota > Metazoa > Nematoda > Enoplea > Enoplida > Ironidae > Trissonchulus > Trissonchulus latispiculum. Next base: position 5,284 of record JASAND010007877.1, on the reverse strand, counting down.
AAATAATTCCACTGCGCATCAGGCCTGAAAATGTTCCTCTGGCTACATTTAATCTTCTGCAGATAACATTGCCTGTTGCTTCAAGATTAACCTCAGAGAATTCTTATATCAAATAACGTAAGGTTGAAGGGTCATACTCATAATTACGGAAGTCCATTTCGGATTTTTTAAAAACGCAATCCTGCTTTAAGCTTCAATTCACTGGGACCTGCGTACCTGCGTCTTGCTTAAGTTATGGGTTACATTATTATTTTAATTACAAAAGTTAATATACTCTACCAAACAATTAACATAATTAGATGAAATGGGATAGATCCATTCTTCATCACCCTGTACGTACGTACTTGTTTTCAGTTTAAGACTTGCTTGTTTTCCTTAAGTAGAGCAGACCTGTTAAGGCTTTTGTTAGTTAACCTTAAGTCTAATCTACTGTGTTGAACATGAAGCAGTCTTATTCCATTATCGGTTCCTTTAGCGAGTTGACAGCTTGTAATTGCGTCAGTTAACAGCTTGGCTTAGTTAATCTTGTTTTAGTCAATCACCTTCAAGAAATTGGCAATGGATAGAACACCAGTTGTTGCCCATTTGACCACCATCTACTTGAAAAGGCCAAATACGGTGAAGATCGATTAATAACTTCTTGGTTTTTATCGAGGAGCCAAGTATTGCGGATTAAGCGCATAGTGATACATGCTTAAAACAGAAGATGTGGGTAGTTTTGATATGTTTAAGTATAGAGTTGTTGCTAATTAAAGAGTATAGTCGCACGAAGTGTTAAAATCCAAGTTTCAATTCTTCCTAAGTAACATCCCTAACTTTAATACCAAGCACTATGTAGGCAGGTAGGTACTCAAAGAGGCTTTCATGTGCTGCTGTCCGCTGCTCGCACAATCGCAGGCCAAGCAAATCTAGCAAAAGTGGGTAAAAATAACATAATCATAATGTTCACTGTGAGCTGAATTCAACGATATAAAGTTTTCGTGGAAACTACTTATATTGCGCCAGCAATGAGTTTTTAAATACTTTCATCATTTTAGCTGGTTTCGGTCTTGAGATATAAAGTAAACAATTTCGCTTTCTACTTTTTTGGTCAGACTTTAGTTGGGATGCATTTCATAGCGTTCATAGCAGCGCGCAAAATTGCTGACTTACGGCATTTTGAGCTTGGAGTGATAAAAGCTTTAATTTTTCAGCGGACTGGTCCAATCCAAGGTCTTGAAATTTCTAGTCAAGGTACAGGTAACCTGAGTAATAATTTTGGTTTTGCGCAACAGCAAAATCGACTGAGTACATGAAGGTACAGCTAGACATTTATCAGGCGTCCTCCCAATTATGGCTACTGTATTATTCTACTTTAGACCTAGTTAAAGCAGAAAAAATCAGCACGCCACCAAGCACCCGAAAAACTCCGGCAGCTGCTTAACGCGCAGACGTTACGACCAAAAAATGTGTGAACAAACTTCGACCGTTTATAGCAGATTAACCTTCGGAGTAAACCCCAACAATTTATATATTTTTAGAATCCTCAACAACCCGAGATTTGAAAATTCGGAAAAATCCGGAATTCCGGGTTTCATTCACGGAAAATCTAAAATTTTTAGTTTTTCGCCCAATTTGTATCGCAATCAAAATTTTGTTTTCACGGTCGAATAGAGCTGGTGCCGCTGCATATTTTTGCTCCTAGAAATTTTTCACGAAAATGCACCCAATTAGTGGAATTCAGGGTTTTCAAAATTTCCGGATTTCAAAAATTTTCTCCAATATCCACAAAATGGGTATCATTCGAAAGCTCTTATCGAGCTGAACAACTTTTGTAATAGAATGAACTCTTGAAAATGCAACTCAGTTCCCAGAATTCGAGAAAACCGGATTTTCAGGATTTTAAAAATTTTCTCCAATACCCCACAATATGGATATCATTCGAAAGCTCTTGATGAGCTGAAGAAATCTTGTAATAGAACCAACTCGCAGAAATGAGCCCAGTTCTTGAAATTCGCTAATACCTTCCAAGCTAGACTGAAATCCGGAATTCTTGAGTTTCGGGAATTGGGTGCTATTTCAGACATTGGTTCTATTACACGATTTACAAGAGCTTTCAAATGATACCCATATGGTGGGTTATTGGAGAAAGTTTTTAAAATCCGGTTTTCTCGAATTCCGGGAACTGTGTGCATTTTCAAGAGTTCATTCTATTACAAAAGTTGTTCAGCTCAATAAGAGCTTTCGAATGATACCCGACTTGTGGGTATTGGAGAAAATTTTTAAAATCCGGAAATTTTGAAAACCCAGAATTCCTGAAATTTGATACATTTTCGTGAAAAATTTCTAGGAGCAAAAATATGCAGCGGGACCAGCTCTATTCGATCGTGAAAACAAAATTTTGATTGCGATAAAATTGGACGAAAAACTAAAAATTTTAGATTTTCCGTGAACGATTTGGATCATTTGCGCCGCCCCCCAGCCCTAAACTTTTGATTTTTTTGACCAATAACTTTGAAGTTTGGTATGGGTGCATACTGGAGGCTGATGAATTCAAAAATTTTTAAAATTTTTAAAATTTTAAAAACTGTAAAAGTTTGTTTGGTAAGGGAGACCAAGGGGAACCAAAAACTTTTTTAAAAACATTTTGCTGAAAACTTGCATACAGGGGTTTTCTGGGGCTCTGAGCACGGATCTGAAATCTATTTTTCGATTCAGCTTTTCGTTAGCCCAGTATTTAGCTTACATGTTAAGCTTAAATCTTTAGCTTATACTGAGCTAACGAAAAGCGGAATCGAAAAACGGCATTAAGATTCGTGCTCAGCGCCCCAGAAAACCCCTGTATGCAAGTTTTCAGCAAAATTGTTTCAAAAAATTTTTGGTTCCCCTTGGTCAAACAAACAAACAAAAATTTGAAATTTTTTAAAATTTGTCAAAAATTTAAAAATTTTTTACATTTTTGAATTCATCAGCCTCATGCACCCCCACCAAATTACAAAGTTATTGATCAAAAAATCAAAAGCTAGGGCTGGGGCAAAAGCGCAAAAGATCCCCAATTTCTTAAAACTGTTATTTTTTCGGTCATAATTGTTTTTACTAAACACAAAAGAGACAGAAAAGTTTGCGGACTGAATTTTGTCTGTCTCATTTTGAGTGAATGTTAAGAAACAGCAAATCCAGGCAAGCGTCCTTGTTTTGAGTCTAGCAGGGAAATGTACATGTGGCAGGTGATACTTACAAATATTAAATTGATGTGTTTATCCCTCTTTCTTTTCCAATTTACGTTTCCACTTAATTTAGTCATTACTCCGAAATTATTCTCAAACTTATCTTTTGCTGTCTTAATGATATCTTGATCTCTAGATCTTTCGCAGTGCTCGCTGCTCAACTATGATGAGTCACAATGATTGGCAGGTGAAACAGAATCTACCTTTCATCGAGGTAGATAGATGGCGTCTTTAAGTCTTTAAGGTATCCCGAGCAGGCCGACGAGCAAGGTCCACGGGCCGCCTGGCCGCGGGCCTGACCTCACAGGCCGGGCCGAGCCACGGGCCGAGTTCTCAGCCCGTTTCAATTTTTTGCGAAATTTTACTACAGAATAATAACACAAATTTTTAAATTCAAAGATTTTATTACTTCTTGAACGTGTTTCGTACTCATTAACACTGGTTTTCAAGATTTATTTTCAACATTATCATTTCATAAATATATTACCGTGTATTCTATTCAAACTAAATAGTCAATTAAATAGTTGAATAAATAGTGGTCGTACTTCAAATTTTACTGTTATCTTCTTGTAATAAGTGGTATTCTCATGCTCATTTCTTTATTCGCCAAACGATTTTCAAAAGATATTGACGTTTCAGGTGTGGTTGTCCTACCCAACTCAGGCGTACAAGAAAACAAAACAACAGCTGAGAAAATACTTTAAACTGCTATAGCAAACGTTGACGTGAAAATTAATGCCAAATGTCACAATTATTAATTTAATTTTTGCTTTCATGCTACATTAACACCAGTGATGGAACCGGGTCACTTTGGCTTGACCCGGCGACCCGGTTGAGCACTGACCCGATGACCCGATGACCCGGTGACCTGGTTTTCCAGAAAATTCCAAAAGTTACAAAAAACTTTCGATTTTACCTAAGAACGCTAAATTTTTGGCGTCCATGTTCAATAACCACTTTGAAAAGAATAACTATGACATACATATGTTTTCTCTAGGTTTTCTTGAAATGAGTTTAATAGTAAAGCTGTAGTATTTTCTAGATTTATGCAGAAATAAGTTACAAAACCAATAATTTATCCGTCTGTGAAATTTTGCAGGGTCTAAAATGAGTATATACTTGTATAAAACACGGAGTACTTTAAAAATTTGATTTTCATTACGTAGTGAGTTAAATTAAATTATTCATTTACTTTCAACGTTTGCCTTGGTTGCGAAAATAAACTGCAAACCATATTGTACTAAATAGAGTTATGCAATAATCATTGAACTTATAAAGCTAAAACTAAAAAGCTAAACAATAATTTGCCAGAGACTGACAGATTCAAATAACCTCAAGCTGCGAAAGTGCTCAAGACTAAAATGTAGAAAAAAGCAAATTAATATTGTACATGGAACAAAAATTTAACCGAAAATGTTAGTTTGGTAAGCCAAAAATTTCTAAAATTTGAGGTAAATTCAGAAAACCGGGTCAAGACCGGGTCGAAGCTCTTGACCCGGTGACCCGGTGACCCGGTCCAAAAAGTGACCCGAACTGACCCGGTGACCCGGTGACCCGGTTCCATCGCTGATTAACACCGAAGGGGGCTGAAACCTTTGACAGACCCGGCCGGAAGGGTCGAGAAAAAGTTTTTCACGGGCGGGGCCGAGCCCGGCCGCAAGATTTCGGCCCGTGCTGGTCTCTAATCACCACGTTTTAAAGCTTTGAACGTCCAAGGAAGCATTCCCACGAAAGTAGAATATTGTTGCGTACTCATTTAGTGGCAGTCAGCTAACAATTTTAGTTTCAAAATTTTGTTTTTAAGATTCTATGTCATAACGTCACGCATTAGGCAAGTGATTACTTAGCGTCTTACTAAAGCATAACACATGGTTTAACATCCGTTTATGAATATCAAGTTCATTAGCGTGGAAGCAAAATATCACTCGTTTCCGTAAACATGGAAATTCAAGATCTACACTACTTCACTTTTTGCTTTCAAAATCCGACGAGCTGTCCTTCCTGAAAATACAGTGAAAACTTTGAGTCTGAAATAAAACTGCGACGGTTCTTGAACTTATTGGAAATCATAAACTCTG
>JASAND010007876.1:0-11428 GCA_030248195.1 Trissonchulus latispiculum | reverse complement strand
CTTTCGTTAGCCAAAAATTTTTAAATTTTTGCCGAAACTTCAACTTTGAAAAGTAATTCCCTTAGATGCAGATAAGATAAGACGTCTAGTATTTTTTCGTTGATAGTGGCACATGTGCCGAATCATATTTCCAAATGGCAACTTTGAAGCTAGGGTTTTGCAGCCAGCAGAGATTTTTAATTAATTATGTTGGTAGTTGTGAAAAACGGGGGGGGGGGGGTCGTGCACATAAAGACTGCACATGGCTGGAAGGCAGCTAAGATCTCAGTACCCGATATTTTTTTGACCACACCCATGCTCTATATCTTCGCCGAAAAGTAGTCCAATCGGACAAATTCGGGGCAAAACTCAGTAGCCCCCCCTCAAGGCAATATCTTAGTGCAGACGCGGCTCAAGGATAGCTATCCAGGCATTCACAGTGCTGGCTTGAGTGAAGCACTCACCTAACTTGGAGGACAGCCCAAAACAACTTCAACTAATTTTTCTGCACAGACAGTATTTTAGACCTTATTTCAAGTATAAGTTGCTTCCTCGTTCTATCGATTGAAGTAGTAGGGTTTAAGACAGTTTGACGACCATTTGGAGTTGATCAGCTTGCATGAGTATGAAATGCCAAAAATTCAATATATATATATATATATATATATATATATATGTATATATATATACACATATAGAAATATATATACATAAAGTTGGGTATATATGTTCTTGTAATCTGTAATCTGTAACTTAATGTAAAAAATAAAATATCTAATTGTAATCTTTGTTCCTCATTTGTTTGACTAATTCTTTAATCACTTCATATTTCAAAAGATTGAAGACAAAGCATTTGCGTAGGCATTTTTTATACGTGGTTTGAATCCTAAAAGGAAATAGTTCTCGCGATAAGGAGTTACATTTATATAAAGCGGAATACAGTCAGTTTTCATTTAGACTACACAATTGCAATGCCACAGTTTGGATGTTGTAGCTAAAGAGTTGCTTGACAAAGCTCTTTTTGCCGTTGATGAGGGTTACACGATTTTTATGATGATATTCGCTTTGAGTGGGAAAAATATGGATGACCAAGTTGAATTTTGGGTTGAAGCACTGGCTATGTTTCTTCTGTATTGGATTCAAATTTTTAAGAACGGTAAAGTTTTAATTAGAAAATTTGCGTTAAATAATCTAAAATGTTTTGAAATAATAATGAAATGGGAAATATTGAACAAATGGTTGAAAGTGCTATAATATGCAGTATTTTGTTTAGATTTCGGAAAAGGAGATTTGGAAAATATTATTAAAGATAATCAGACCAGAAATACGCAGAACGCTGAATTGACTTCAGATTTGGAATTGGATTGACGTAAGCTCTTCTTATGATTTGCAATTACTAAAATTTTAAATTATTGACGTGACGACATATTGATATGACTTTTGACGTCAAGACTATTAAAATATAGTGCATAAATATATAAGAACATCAAACCCAATTTTGGTATCACATTTGCAGTGCAGCATCCATGGCTCTCATTCTTATCCATGAATTGGCAGCCAGCGAGGATAATAGCTTGGAGATACATTAGAATTTGTATTACGGGGCTCGTCTCTTTTACCCGGACGGTTTGCCGAAATGTATAAAAGTTGTGATTAGTATATTAAATTTTGTTCGACAGAATTAATATTTTATTTGAGTAAACACAATTATTATTTGGAAGGAAATAATAATATCAAACAAAAATTTATTTGTTAAGCCGCTCTATCTTAAAGAAAAGGACTCAGACTCCAATTTCCGCACAGACATTGAGTTGGACTAAAAAACCTGGTGAGCTAATGTTATTTTAATTTTAGAAAACTACTACAAACCTTATTTCAACAGTCATGTAGAAACGTTTAATTAAACAATTTTGAATGCAAGTTAAAACCTTTACCTTTTCACAGCTAAATATGTAAATTAGCTTGATTAGTCACTTCTTGTCACTTCTTTCACTGCCTAACTGCGCTCACTTTAATATTTCGCCTGTTGCAGAGAGCTGCATTATGTTTCTTTTCTGTATGCTATGCATTTGCTCTCGATAGAATTTTCGATGCCCTTCTAGTTTTGCTTTTGAAACATTCCTGCAACTTTTCAAAATTCCTTTATACGCTCAGGAATTCCGAAACCCGAAGCTGTCCCATCCGTTATCCAAGGTATTTTTCTGAAATATTTCCTAATCTGCAAAGGACAACACACTGTCAACACACTGCTGTGCATCTCCCTGCATTAGGTGAAAAATCAGATAATTAGCTTCAGTTTCTGCTAATTAGGTATAATTTCTGATAATTGGATACAATATCAGATAATTAGCTTCAGTTTCTGATAATAAGGTGCAAAATCAGATAATTAGCTTTAGTTTCTGCTAATTAAGTATAATTTTTGATAATTTACATATCATATCTTCTTTCTGATAATAAGGTGCAAAATCAGATAATTAGCTTTAGTTTCTACTAATTAAGTATAATTTCTGATAATTGGATGCAATATCAGATAATTAGCTCAGCTTCTGATAATTATTTATAGTTTCGGATAATTAGGTGCAATATCAGATAATTAGCTTCAACATCTGATAATAAGGCATATTTTCCGATAATTAGGTGCAAATACCGGATAATTAGCTATAATTTCTAGTATCTGCTAATTAGGTATAATTTCTAAACGATAATTGGATGCAATATCAGATAATTAGCTTCAAAAAGTTTCTGATAATTAGGTGCAAAATCAGATAATTAGCTTTAGTTTCTGCTAATTAGGTATAATTTACTCAATATTTCTCCTTCTATATTCATTCTCATTTCTTCTTTCTCTATTATAATTCTTTTTGATAATTGGATGCAATATTAGATAACTAGCTCAGCTTCTGTTAATTAGGTATAGTTTCGGATAATTAGGTGCAATATCGGATAATTAACTTCAATTTCTGATAATTAGGTACAATTTCTGATAATTATGTACAATATCAGATAAATTAGCTTCAACATCTGATAATTAGGCCTACAATAACAAATTAGCTTCAGTTTCTGATAATTAGGTGCAAAATCAAATAATTAGCTTCAGTTTCTGCTAATTAGGTATAATTTCTGATAATTGGATACAATATCAGATAATTAGCTTCAGTTTACAAAACAAATAATTCTTTTTCTTTTTTTTTTTTTTCTATTCCCTTCCTGATAATTAGGTCCCCCCCCCCCCCCCCCCCCCCCCCCCCCCCATAGTTTCTGATAATTGGATTCAGATAATTAGGTACAGTTTCGGATAATTAGGTATAATTTCTGATAATTGGATACAATATCAGATAATTAGCTTCAGATTAAGATAATTAGTTCCAAAATCAGATAATTAGCTTAATCTATCGCAAAAAAAAGATAATTAGCCCACCCCCCCCCCAATGCAATATCAGATAATTAGCTTCAGCTTCTGATAATTAGGTATAATTTCGGATAATTGGTACAATATCAGATAATTAGCTTCAATTTCTGAATGTTTCGATAATTACAAAATCAGATAATTAGCTTCAGTTTCTGCTAATTAGGTATAATTTCTAATAATTGGATACAATATCAGATAATTAGCTTCAGTTTCTGATAATAAGGTGCAAAATCAGATAATTAGCTCAGCTTCTGATAATTAGGTATAGTTTCGGATAATTAGGTGCAATATCAAATAATTAGCTTCAACTTTCGATAATTAGGTATACCCGTTTCTGATAATTAGGTGCAATATCAGATAATTAGCTTCAGTTCCTTTCTGCTAATTAGGTATAATGTTTGATAATTGGATACAATATCAGATAATTAGCTTCAGTTTCTGATAATTAGGTGCAAAATCAGATAATTAGCTTCAGTTTCTGCTAATTAGGTATAATTTCTGATAATTGGATACAATATCAGATAATTAGGTATAGCTTCTGATAATTAGGTGCAAAATCAGATAATTAGCTTCAGTTTCTGCTAATTAGGTATAATTTCTGATAATTAGGATGCAATATCAGATAATTAGCTTCAGCTTCTGACCCCTAGTTCCGGATGGCACCGGATTTAGTTCAGCAGTTTCTGATAATTAGGTATAGTTTCTGATAATTAGGTGCAATATCAGATAATTAGCTTCAGTTTCTGATAATTAGGTATAATTTCTGATAATTCCCCCCCCCCCCCGGATACAATATCAGATAATTAGCTTCAGTTTCTGATAATTAGGTCAAATCTAATTAGCTTTAGTTTCTACTAATAGGTCATAATTTCTTGAGTTTGCAATGTCAGATAATTAGGTTAACTTCTGATAATTAGGTGCAAAATCAGATAATTAGCTTCAACTTCTGCTTAATAATTTCTGATAATTGGATGCAATATCAGATAATTAGCTTCAACTTCTGATAATTAGGTCCCCCCCCCCCCCCCCCCCCCCCCCCCCCCCCATAGTTTCTGATAATTAGGTACAATATCAATAATTTCAGATAATTGATCTAATTAGGTGTACATTACAGATAATTAGCTTCAGTTTCTGATAATTAGTAGTCCCCCCCCCCCCCCCCCCCCCCCCCCCCCCCCCCCCTTTCTGATAATTGGATGCAAAATCAGATAATTAGCTTCAGTTTCTGATAATAAGGTGCAAAATCAGATAATTAGCTTTAGTTTCTGCTAATTAAGTATAATTTCTGATAATTGGATTCAGAAGCTGAGCTAATTATCTGATATTGCATCCAATTATCAGAAATTATACTTAATTAGCAGAAACTGAAGCTAATTATCTGATTTTGCACCTAATTATCAGAAACTGAAGCTAATTATCTGATATTGTATCCAATTATCAGAAATTATACCTAGTTATCAGAAACTGAAGCTAATTATCTGAAATTGCACCTAATTATCCGAAACTGTACCTAATTATCGGAAAGTATGCCTAATTATCAGAAACTGAAGCTAATTATCTGATATTGTATCCAATTATCAGAAATTATACCTAATTAGCAGAAACTAAAGCTAATTATCTGATTTTGCACCTAATTATCAGAAACTGAAGCTAATTATCTGATATTGTATCCAATTATCAGAAATTATACCTAATTAGCAGAAACTGAAGCTAATTATCTGATTTTGCACCTAATTATCAGAAACTGAAGCTAATTATCTGATATTGTATCCAATTATCAGAAATTATACCTAATTATCCGAAACTGTACCTAATTATCGGAAAGTATGCCTAATTATCAGAAGTTGAAGCTAATTATCTGATATTGCACCTAATTATCCGAAACTATACCTAATTATCAGAAGCTGAGCTAATTATCTGATATTGCATCCAATTATCAGAAATTATACTTAATTAGCAGAAACTAAAGCTAATTATCTGATTTTGCACCTTATTATCAGAAACTGAAGCTAATTATCTGATATTGTATCCAATTATTAGAAATTATACCTAATTAGCAGAAACTGAAGCTAATTATCTGATTTTGCACCTAATTATCAGAAACTGAAGCTAATTATCTGATATTGTATCCAATTATCAGAAATTATACCTAATTAGCAGAAACTGAAGCTAATTATCTGATTTTGCACCTAATTATCAGAAACTATACCTAATTATCGGAAAGTATGCCTAATTATCAGAAACTGAAGCTAATTATCTGATATTGTATCTAATTATCAGAAATTATACCTAATTAGCAGAAACTGAAGCTAATTATCTGATATTGCACCTAATTATCCGAAACTATACCTAATTATCAGAAGCTGAGCTAATTATCTGATATTGCATCCAATTATCAGAAATTATACCTAATTAGCAGAAACTAAAGCTAATTATCTGATTTTGCACCTAATTATCAGAAACTGAAGCTAATTATCTGATATTGCATCCAATTATCAGAAATTATACCTAATTAGCAGAAACTGAAGCTAATTATCTGATTTTGCACCTAATTATCAGAAACTGAAGCTAATTATCTGATATTGTATCCAATTATCAGAAATTATACCTAGTTATCAGAAACTGAAGCTAATTATCTGAAATTGCACCTAATTATCCGAAACTGTACCTAATTATCGGAAAGTATGCCTAATTATCAGAAGTTGAAGCTAATTATCTGACATTGCATCCAATTATCAGAAATTATACCTAATTAGCAGAAACTAAAGCTAATTATCTGATTTTGCACCTAATTATCAGAAACTGAAGCTAATTATCTGATATTGTATCCAATTATCAGAAATTATACCTAATTAGCAGAAACTGAAGCTAATTATCTGATTTTGCACCTAATTATCAGAAACTATACCTAATTATCGGAAAGTATGCCTAATTATCAGAAACTGAAGCTAATTATCTGATATTGTATCTAATTATCAGAAATTATACCTAATTAGCAGATACTGAAGCTAATTATCTGATATTGTACCTAATTATCCGAAACTATACCTAATTATCAGAAGTTGAGCTAATTATCTGATATTGCATCCAATTATCAGAAATTATACCTAATTAGCAGAAACTAAAGCTAATTATCTGATTTTGCACCTAATTATCAGAAACTGAAGCTAATTATCTGATATTGCATCCAATTATCAGAAATTATACCTAATTAGCAGAAACTGAAGCTAATTATCTGATTTTGCACCTAATTATCAGAAACTGAAGCTAATTATCTGATTTCACACCTAATTATCAGAAACTGAAGCTAATTATCTGATATTGTACCTAATTATCCGAAACTATACCTAATTATCAGAAGTTGAAGCTAATTATCTGATATTACACCTAATTATCCGAAACTATACCTAATTATCAGAAGCTGAGCTAATTATCTGATATTGCATCCAATTATCAGAAATTATACTTAATTAGCAGAAACTGAAGCTAATTATCTGATTTTGCACCTAATTATCAGAAACTGAAGCTAATTATCTGATATTGTATCCAATTATTAGAAATTATACCTAATTAGCAGAAACTGAAGCTAATTATCTGATTTTGCACCTAATTATCAGAAACTGAAGCTAATTATCTGATAATTATCTGATATTGTATCCAATTATTAGAAATTATACCTAATTAGCAGAAACTGAAGCTAATTATCTGATTTTGCACCTAATTATCAGAAACTGAAGCTAATTATCTGATATTGTATCCAATTATCAGAAATTATACCTAATTAGCAGAAACTGAAGCTAATTATCTGATTTTGCACCTAATTATCAGAAACTGAAGCTAATTATCTGATATTGTATCCAATTATCAGAAATTATACCTAATTAGCAGAAACTGAAGCTAATTATCTGATTTTGCACCTAATTATCAGAAACTATACCTAATTATCGGAAAGTATGCCTAATTATCAGAAACTGAAGCTAATTATCTGATATTGTATCTAATTATCAGAAATTATACCTAATTAGCAGATACTGAAGCTAATTATCTGATATTGTACCTAATTATCCGAAACTATACCTAATTATCAGAAGTTGAGCTAATTATCTGATATTGCATCCAATTATCAGAAATTATACCTAATTAGCAGAAACTAAAGCTAATTATCTGATTTTGCACCTAATTATCAGAAACTGAAGCTAATTATCTGATATTGTATCCAATTATCAGAAATTATACCTAATTAGCAGAAACTGAAGCTAATTATCTGATTTTGCACCTAATTATCAGAAACTATACCTAATTATCGGAAAGTATGCCTAATTATCAGAAACTGAAGCTAATTATCTGATATTGTATCCAATTATCAGAAATTATACCTAATTAGCAGAAACTAAAGCTAATTATCTGATTTTCTACCTAATTATCACAAACTAAAGCTAATTATCTGATTTTGCACCTTATTATGAGAAACTGAAGCTAATTATCTGATATTGTATCCAATTATTAGAAATTATACCTAATTAGCAGAAACTAAAGCTAATTATCTGATTTTGCACCTAATGCAGGGAGATGCACAGCAGTGTGTTGACAGTGTGTTGTCCTTTGCAGATTAGGAAATATTTCAGAAAAATACCTTGGATAACGGATGGGACAGCTTCGGGTTTCGGAATTCCTGAGCGTATAAAGGAATTTTGAAAAGTTGCAGGGAATGTTTCAAAAGCAAAACTAGAAGGGCATCGAAAATTCTATCGAGAGCAAATGCATAGCATACAGAAAAGAAACATAATGCAGCTCTCTGCAACAGGCGAAATATTAAAGTGAGCGCAGTTAGGCAGTGAATGAAGTGACAAGAAGTGACTAATCTAGCTAATTTACATATTTAGCTGTGAAAAGGTAAAGGTTTTAACTTGCATTCAAAATTGTTTCATTTAACGTTGCTACATGACTGTTGAAATAAGGTTTGTAGTCGTTTTCACAAATTAAAATAACATTAGCTCACCAGGTTTTTTAGTCCAACTCAATGTCTGTGCGGAAATTGGAGTCTGAGTCCTTTCTCTTTAAGATAGAGCGGCTTAACAAATAAATTTTTGTTTGATATTATTATTTCCTTCCAAATAATAATTGTGTTTACTCAAATAAAATATTAATTCTGTCGAACAAAATTTAATATACTAATCACAACTTTTATACATTTCGGCAAACCGTCCGGGTAAAAGAGACGAGCCCCGTAATACAAATTCTAATGTATCTCCAAGCTATTATCCTCGCTGGCTGCCAATTCATGGATAAGAATGAGAGCCATGGATGCTGCACTGCAAATGTGATACCAAAATTGGGTTTGATGTTCTTATATATTTATGCACTATATTTTAATAGTCTTGACGTCAAAAGTCATATCAATATGTCGTCACGTCAATAATTTAAAATTTTAGTAATTGCAAATCATAAGAAGAGCTTACGTCAATCCAATTCCAAATCTGAAGTCAATTCAGCGTTCTGCGTATTTCTGGTCTGATTATCTTTAATAATATTTTCCAAATCTCCTTTTCCGTCTAAACAAAATACTGCATATTATAGCACTTTCAACCATTTGTTCAATATTTCATTTCATTATTATTTCAAAACATTTTAGATTATTTAACATAAATTTTCTAATTAAAACTTTACCGTTCTTAAAAATTTGAATCCAATACAGAAGAAACATAGCCAGTGCTTCAACCCAAAATTCAACTTGGTCATCCATATTGCCCCACTCAAAGCGAATATCATCATAAAAATCGTGTAACTCCTCATCAACGGCAAAAAGAGCTTTGTCAAATAACTCTTTAGCTACAACATCAAACTGTGGCATTGCAATTGTGAAGTCTAAATGAAAACTGACTGTATTCCGCTTTATATAAATGTAACTCCTTATCGCGAGAACTATTTCCTTTTAGGATTCAAACCACGTATAAAATGCCTACGCAAATGCTTTGTCTTCAATCTTTGAAATATGAAGTGATTAAAGAATTAGTCAAACAAATGAAACAAATATTACAATTATATATTTTATTATTTACATTAAGTTACAGAATACAGATTAAAAGAATATAGATACACAAATTTATTTATATATATATATATGTGTATATATATATACATATATATATATATATATATATATATATATATATTGGAATTTTGGCATTTCATACTCATGCAAACACGATCAACTCCAAATGGTCGTCAAACTGTCTTAAACCCTACTACTTCAATCGATAGAACGGGAAACAACTTACTCATAGAAATAAGGTCTAAAATACTGTCTGTGCAAGAAAAAATTAGTTGAAGTTGTTTTGGGCTGTCCTCCAAAGTTAGGTGAGTGCTTCACTCAAGCCAGCACTGTGAATGCCTGGATAGCTATCCTTGAGCCGCGTCTGCACTAAGATATTGCCTTGAGGGGGGGGGCTACTAAAGGTTTGCCCCGAATTTGTCCGATTGGACTACTTTTCGGCGAAGATATAGAGCATGGGTGTGGTCAAAAAAATATCGGGTACTGAGATCTTAGCTGCCTTCCAGCCATGTGCAGTCTTTATGTGCACGACCCCCCCCGTTTTTCACAACTACCAACATAATTAATTAAAAATCTCTGCTGGCTGCAAAACCCTAGCTTCAAAGTTGCCATTTGGAAATATGATTCGGCACATGTGCCACTATCAGCAGAAAAATACTAGACGTCTGTATCTTATCTGCATCTAAGGGAATTACTCTTCAAAGTTGAAGTTTCGGCAAAAATTTAAAAATTTTTGGCTAACGAAAGGAAAATTTTATTACTGGTGCGAGCTATAAGGCTGTGTAGTTTGGCACAAGGAGAGGCCCTATAGGTACTCTCATTTGTGCCAAATGGCAAGAAATTCTGCCGCGTGAAAGAATTTTTATGTCAATTTTAATCTTCAAAATTTTCCAAAATCGAATTTTTGGGGTAATGGTACCCCAGAAACGAAAAAATCAAATTTTTTGAAATTAAAATTTTTTGAGACATTTGAACTCAGCGTGGTCGAAAACACACCCACAAACGATTTCAGCTCGATTAGTGAAGGTCTGCGACTTCTATGGCTGCAAAAAGCCTCTACACTGGATCCGACAGACTGAAAATGGCGATTTTGGAAATTTTTGAAGATTAAAGTTGACATAATATTTCTTTCACGCGGCAGAATTTCTTGCCATTTGGCACAAATGAGTACTCCTATAGGGCCTCCTTTTGTGCCAAATTACAGTCTTATAGCTCGCACAAATAATAAAATTTTTCTGCAGATAGGGGCACATGTGCCTAATCAGATTTGCAAATGGCAACTTTGAAGCTTGGGTTTTGCAGCCAGCAGAGATTTTTAATTAATTATGTTGGTAGTTGTGAAAAACGGGGGTCGAGCACATAAACCCGACGGCTGCACATGGCTGGAAGGCAGCTAAGATCTCGGTACCCGATATTTTTTACCACACCTATGCTCTGCATCTTCGCCAAAAAGTAAGCCAATCGGTTCAAAGTCGTCGCAAGTCGATTTTAGCAGCCCCCCCCCCTTAAGGCTTTACGTTGGTGTATCGTTCAACCCTGTTCTCGGTACGTTCGGTCTCTACCTGACCTTGCAGGGCTCATCACTGGAATTTTCAAGTTTTCCAGCTTTGAACCTGCATAACTCTTTACAGTTTGATTTCGAACACTAATATTTCATCTTGTTTTTGAGAACATATGGGGGCATATTATGTCAAAATGAAAATCTGTGAAAATGAGCGAAGTACGTCACTAAATTATTTTGACCAAAGTGACCCCCCATAAGAAATAAACCATAAATGTTAAAATAAAGGTGCAGCCACTAAAGTCGCTAAAAACCTTATTTGCTGCTTAATCAGACTGTTTTTCAGAACTTTCCATACAATGATACAATAGAAACGTATTAGCAGACATCTTACTGTCTTACTTTTCTAAATGCCACCTATGCGGTGACACATTGCTTGTCTTCAGTCTAAGAGCTTTTATTTTGTGGAGTAGTTTTTACGTTACCA
>JASAND010007874.1:0-10804 GCA_030248195.1 Trissonchulus latispiculum | reverse complement strand
ATACTCCAGAATACAGTAGTTAATAATCATGACATTATTTCGACTTAGCAGGAAAGCGTCATATGACAACATATTGTATCTATTTAAGGAAGCTCGTCAGACCGCAAAAATTTATCATGATCTGATGAACTTGCTGTACGAAACGAGTAGAGTACAACACCAGTGCTACAGGGAACTCTAGGCACTTTAGGCGCAGTGCAAGTTCAGTACAATCTGCACTAGGGTTGCACCCACTTCCCTGCACTAAAAGTGCTCTTTAAGTGCAAACATGTGCACTTTATGCAGCCGCGTAGTGCAAATGCACCCGATGAAAACTATAAAAGAAATGAAAATTGTGGCAAAACTAATTTACAATTTAAGTTTGTCATTAAACACTGTGTGTTTCCTTTAAACCAACATGGTTGACTATCCTAATAATTGTAGCGTTGCTGTATCTGTTGCTGCCGCTGCTTCAGAAGTTGCTCAGAATGAACGACTACTCCAGCCGGTCTGGGATTGGCTTAAGGACGGCAAGGAGGACTACCTCCGCTCTCCCATGTTCCCTCCCTTTCTGGCCGTGGGGTTCTACTTTCTTGCAGTTACCCCTTTTACCATTTTTGATCTGCTGGGCAGAAACTGGGGCTGGATACAAAAGTATAAGATGCAGAAATCAAAAACTGTAACCTGGCCTATGGTCCAGAACGCTCTAATGCTTTACCTGTGGAACCATTGTATCTACATTTTCCCCATGGCCCTCGTCCAGCTAATCTGGGTACCGCCCACTCCCTTGCCCGCAGAAGCTCCCACCGTGTGGGAATTCTGTTGGCAAACAGTTGTCTGGTTCATCATGTTTGACTTTTCCTACTGGGCCTATCACACGCTTCATCATAAGGTTAGTAGGTAGAGATAGAGCGCTAATATTTATCTTGGAGAAATTATTTTATCTTGCGGCTTCTTTCAAATAAAGTCAGTTTAGTTCATCAATCTAGTGTCTAACTATTTAACCACAAACGAACAGACAATGTAGTAATTTACAATCCAAGCATAACAACCTAATCAATTGTTTTATGTGCAGGAAAGAAATCAAAATTCTGTAAAGTGGGGAATCGAACCGCGAACCTCTTACGTTACAGTCAGGTGTGCTACCATTGCACCACGAAACCAGACGAGAAGAGCACATAACCTTTATAGTGTAAAGTACTTTTGTATAATTAGGATATATTTATATCTAGTTAAGACCGTTCATCAATTTTTGTTTTCAGGTTCGATTTCTGTACAGATGGTGTCACTCCGTTCATCATCAGTATCACAGCACTTTTGCCATGATGACTCAGTACCTTCATCCATGGGAACTCTTCTATGTCGGTTTCATGGTCACAGTCATTCCATGGGCCTTCCAGTACCACGTTCTTACGTACTGGAGTTGGTTCATCATCTCAACTTATGTTTCTATTGAGGTAACACCTTTCAAACAATTAGTCTTTTTTGCAGATCCAAACGTTGATACGCATACCTTCAGCGTGGGGCGTTTTCAAGACAGAATGACACATATGATGTTAAGCAAAGGGTAATGCTGAAGATAAATTGTAATGCCTTTTCCTTTGCCCAAACTTATTAACCAAAACATAAATAAAACCAGAGTTCCGTAAAATGTTGCCCTACAAACCACAGCACAGACTCACTTATCGAGTAGAGTGGGAGAGAGAATGGAGTGTTGTAGAGTCAGTTTAACTTAAAACTGTCATCGAAAGTAACCTTAGAATTGAACGAAGCTATTAAAGTTATAAGCATAAGGGAGAACATACAAAAGAAAATACAATAAGTATGTATCTAAGTGTCGTCTCACTGAAACTGGAATCGTTAATTGAATTAACATTTGTTGAATTTTAGATTCACAGTGGCTATGATCTGCCCTTTACCTTTGACAAAATCTGCTCTCTGTATGGCGGTGCCGCGAAACATGATATGCATCATCTAAGACCTATGTCAAACTTCGAACCTTGGCTCACGTGGCTGGACAGACTTTGTGGTAAGCAGTGCTTAGCCATGCTTTTAGGTATACAGTTTGTTTTTTGAACAGATACTGTTAATAATTGGTATTGGCGTAATTTAGTACGGTGCGGTTCAAAAAGGCGTTAGCGTGTGTTTTATGTCTTTAATTAGCAAAGTAAAATGTATGATATACAAAATAAGGCATGAAAAAAAGAACCGTAGTAGGGGACAGCCGCCGTCTTTTGTATAGTATTACTGTTGTGTCAATAAGGACGCACAGACACGATCGCTTCAATCAAACTTCGATTTTGAAATCGTGTGAGAAGTACATACATACCGTGTGTAATAACGATAGTTAGTCTCGTGATCTTTCATAACAGGAGATTACTGTAGTTTAATATAAGATTATAAACGAAAGAAATGGGGATGTCACTATAGCACTTCCGACCCGAAAAATTCGGGCCTGAGTAGTTTACCAAATTCTTAATTTGACAGCTTGAAATTTCTAAACTCCCTTCTTAGCCTATCAAATTGAAACAATTTCTTGGCAGAGAGGCCTTTCATACATGAAGTAGAAGTACTATGAATTCTTGTTGCTATTTTCATAAATTACCTTCATTAATTACGTTTTATTTGATTGTTGTAGGATACGAATTTACCTTGGAGTCCTACAAGAAGCTTAGAGCCGAAAAGTCGAAACAGAAAGAGCTTGAAAACTTTGGCCGGAACGATGACTATGATGTAGGATTGAAAAAGTGGAACTGATTTATTAACAGTCTCTTTCCTATTTTTAAAAAATCTCGCTTTGTATGTGTACTGTAACTGTTGCTGTAATTAAATATTATCCCACTACTTTATTAAAACCGTTCAATTCACTAAGAAATTCTGTAGGTATGCTAAGTTTTAGTACACAGTAGAGATGAGCATTTCGGCCCGTCGGCCCGGCCCGGCCCGGCCCGCGGGCCGGGCCGGGCCAGGCCGACATCCATTTGTTAGCGGGCCGGGCCGGGCCGGGCCGAGAAAATTTTTTAACTGCGGGCCGGCGCGGGCCGAAACGGGCAGGATCGACTATAGAAAATGTTCTAAAATCGCTAAAATTAGCTAAATATCTACTCATTCTGGCTATTTTACAGCAAAATTTAACATTTTGTAGCACATTTTAGCGTTTCCATATTGCATTGGAACCTTTGAAATAATATTGTTAGTAAAATTTTGGAATTTTTCTTTTTGCGGGCCGGGCCGGGCCGAATATTGGAGCGGGCCGGGCCGGGCCGGGCCGAATATTGGAGCGGGCCGGGCCGGGCCGGGCCGACCAAGATTTTGGAGCGGGCCGGGCCGGGCCGGGCCGGGCCGAAAAAATCCGGCCCGTGCTCATCTCTAGTACACAGTAGTCTTCCATTTGGTTAGGCTGCCATTATCGGAATTGATCAAATCAAACTGTGTTCTCGAGAGGTAAAACTTCCAGGTAGTTAGGTTTCCATTTCGCGACTGTCACAGATCCAGGAATCTCAGCTAACGTCCGTGGGTTGAGTTTGCATTCCGAATACACAGGCAGCCAGAATGTCTATATAATTAAACAGAGCCGATGAATGTTAAATAAGCTAAACTGGCATGAATGGTTTGCCGCCGCTTCTTTCTTTAGGCAGCTAAGTTTGTAGCGTCGATTTTCGGGAAATGGTTGCCCTTGAAAGGGCAGTTGGGATAAGTAATTTTTCACTAAATATCGCTAAAAGTTACTTGATAGACCCTCTTAAAGGGAGTCCTAGCAAATCCACAGCTCAACTTGACTACCGGCTTCGAAAAAAGTGCTGATCCGGCTGTTCTAAACAATTTGCCCACTTTTGCGGACTCCAACGGTGTAACTTTTGACCATATCTCGAGATTCACAAAAGCTAGAGAAATTGCTATTGCAGATTTGGAATCTACGTCCATGAATTACCACAGGACTTACTTTTCAATCAAATCCGAGATTAAAAGATTTTATCCATTTTTGACACCTTCACCTGAAAATGGTTGCCCATAAAAGGGCAGTTGGGATAAGAAATTTTCTTCTAAATATCGCTGAAAGTTACTTGACACTTCCTTTTAAAGGGTGTCCTAGCAAATCCACCGGCTAAACTTCACTAACAAGTTCAAAAAAAACACAGATATTAGGCGTTTCTGGGCAGTTTGCTCACTTTTGCGGTCTCCAACAGTGTAAATTTTGGCCATATCTCGAGATTCACAAAAGCTAGAAAAATTTCGATTGCAGATTTGGAATCTACGTCCCTGAATTACCACAGGACTTACTTTTCAATCAAATCCGAGATTAAAAGATTTTATCCATTTTTGACACCTTCACCTGAAAATGGTTGCCCATAAAAGGGCAGTTGGGATAAGAAATTTTCTTCTAAATATCGCTGAAAGTTACTTGACACTTCTTTTTAAAGGATATCTTAGCAAATCCACCGGCTAAACTTGACTAATGAGTTCAAAAAACACAGATATTAGGCGTTTCTGGGCAGTGTGCTCACTTTTGCGGTCTCCAACAGTGTAACTTTTGGCCATATCTCGAGATTCACAAAAGCTAGAAAAACTTCGATTGCAGATTTGGAATCTACGTCCCCGAATTACCCCAGGACATGCTTTTCAACCAAATCGGAGAGAAAAAGTTTTCGACCATTTTTGAGAATCGCCTTGCCAGAGAACCAGAACCCCCCTTTAAACCAGAACCATTATAAAAAATTAAATTCCCTGCCCTGGTCGACTGGGTGGGTCTAGAGCGATGAAATTAAAATGGGCCAGGTTTGGGACCAACCCCCACATACCCACCAAATTTCAGCTCCGGGCGTTCAGCCTAGCTTGAGTTAATAGGGGGGGACAAGAAGAAGAAGAAGAAGAAGAAGAATAATAATAACAAGCATAGTGGCATGAATGGGTTGCCGCTGGCATTTTTCCTCTTATCAGGAGTCATATTTGAAACAGCGTACACTTAAGAGCTTTGGCTCTATTACAACTTTTTATCCACTGAACGAGAGCTTTCGAATGACACCCATATTTTGGAGTTTCGACAACTTTTAATTTTGACCCATTTTGAATGGTTTCGGCCTTTTTTGACCCCTTTCATGTACCGTAACTCAGTTTCTGTACATTTTGGTGCTTTGGCCCTATTACAACTTTTTATCTACTCAACGAGAGCTTTCGAATGATACCGGTATCGACCGGATCCGACAATTTTAAATTTTGACCCATTTTGACCGGTTTTGGCCATTTTTGACCCCTTTGGGGCCCCGTAACTCATTTTCTGTGCATTTTGGTGCTTTGAACCTATTACAACTTTTTATCTACACAATGCGAGCTTTCGAATGATACCGATATGAGTCCGATCTGAGAACTTTCAATTTTGAGCCATTTTGGCCGTTTTTGGCCATTTTTTCCATTTTTCGCCTCATAACTCAAAATGAGCGCATTTTCAGGCCTTGACCCAATTACAACTTTTTCTTTACTCGTCGAGAGCTTTCGAATGATACCAAAATTAGCTCATTTGGACAACTTTTTTATTTTACTCATTTTTACTCACGGGGGTGCTCCGGGAGCACCTCTGCTCCCCCGGGGCTCCCCGCGCTTCCGGGAGCAGTTCAAGTCAAGACCTTCAAAATGAGGTATCAACCACCTCTCTACCCCTTTCCAATCTCGAGATAGAGGGGGGGGGACACATACGGCAAGAAATAATAAATAATAATAATAAATAAACTAGCGCTACTGCAAGAATGTGTTGCCCACAACAGGTTTTTCTGTTTATTTTCTGTCATAACTTTCGCTAGGTGCATTTTCAGAAAATGGTTCATTTTCCGGAAGATGTCGCAAGAAGGAAAGTTGCTCAGCTCGACGAACTCTTTCATTTAAGTACCATATCGACCACAATTGAAGAATTTTTTCAAAATCCGGAATCTTCGGTAACGAATATCTCGAAATCCGTAAATTTTCCGGAAATTTCGATTGAAGTTTCGAAATCAGCGTGGTCGAATTACCTTATGTCCGACTTTTGAGTGAAATCGGAGACAAAAAATTTTTTGGTCCAAAATACGGGTTTTTGTGAATTCCCGGATTTTCAGTTTTTCGGTCATAACTATCGCTAGACGCATTTTCAGAAAATGTCGCAAGAAGAAAAGTTGCTCAGCTCGACGAGCTCTTTCATTTGAGTACCATATCGACCACTTTTGGATAAATTTTTCAAAATCCGGAATTTTCCGGGTCGAATATCTCAAAATCCGTACATTTTCCGGAAATTTCGATTTCAGTTTTGAAATCAGCGTGGTCGAGTTACCCTATGACCAACTTTTGAGCGAAATCGGAGACAAAAAATTTTTGACCAAATTTTGGATTTTGAAATTTCGCCTTGGTCCCCCCTTACCAACCGAAAAATTCCGGGATTCGCCATTCCCGGAATCCGGAAGGTATCGGACTGCCCAACTGAGGATCCAACGTCCAAGTAAATATCTTCAAAATGAGGTATCAACCACCCCTGTACCCCTTCCCAATCTCGAGATCTAGGGGGGGGGACAGACGGATAATAATAATAATAATAATAATAATAAGCACAGAACGATAACAAAGTGTTGCCCATTCCTTTGGAAAAGTGGGCAACACAATAATAAGCACAGACCAATAACAAGGTGTTGCCCATTCCTTTGGAAAAGTGGGCAACACAATAAATAACGGACATACCCAAGTTAAAGGGTTGCCTTTTTGTTGAAAAAGCGGCAACCCAATAACACGACGAGAATAAGGGTTTGCCCTTTTCCTTCGGAAGTAGCGGCAAACCAATAAAAAAATTAAAAACAATCTGATGAAGGTCGGCTGCCGTTGCAGTTGCACGTTGGCTGCTCGCCGTTAGCTGGCGAGGCTGGCGACTGAACGGCTGCGGCAGGCCGCTGCTGGTCGTTCTGCAAAAACATCTTAACAATTCAAATGTGTAGTGCAAGAAAGCCCATGTTGATGTTTCATGACGTTCAAAGTGTTCAAAACAGTCCAAAGTAATAAAATTCCAGACAAAGGAGAAATTTACATCTACATAAAATAGATTTAGAATAGTTTTAGCTGTTTCTGCTATTGGACAAATACGTATGGCAGATTACAAACTTCAGCTTTCGTAAAAAATATTTTGCTGCAGTACTGCACACATAAATTCCTCTTTCTTTTGCACCGAATGGTATAGTTTATATAGAAAGAATAGGCAATATATTAAGTATTACAGAACCATCGTAATCTTCGGTTCGGGCAAGTATATAAATTTTTAAGATACTTGCAAAGTATATGGAAAATGCGCCTCGAATGAATGTCATATAAATAAATGAATGTTTTAAGTAGTTTTCATTTTGCAGAAAGTACTTAACTGGTTACCTAACTTCAGGCTTCAATATTATTCTTGGCCAACGCCATTCAACAAACCCAGACTCAGACTGTCTTCAACCACTACCCATGAAATCGCAATCGTCCAGGGTTAGATAAATTCCAATCAATAATAACAATCAGTTCCATGTCCGTCATTTTGTAATCTTTTGGATGAAATTACTAAAATGTTTTTATTCAAATTTCATTGCAGCAAATGCTTCGTTTCATTTATTTAACAAGCATATGCTGCAATTAAATCTTAGGATTTACATTCTGTTCAAAACAAATTAAGATAATCTCCTTTGCTGGACCAGTTATTAGCGTAGAGACACTGATAAACTCTGCCATTTAATCTCAATTGTAAATTCGATTTCCTTCAAGTTTCTTTGGCTGGTTTCAAGACTGGCTATTCTAAAATGTCATATTTAGGGAGAACGTCTGCAGCCAGGAGGGAAACGTTCCTGCTTCATTTTTCTAAAGGCAATTTATTTTCTTAAATGCACTGGTTCTTTGGGCCTTAGCGCCTCTGGTTTTCCCTGGGCCTGGGAAACGGCCAGTTTTGCTTGATGTTCAGTTTTGCGAAAAAATGTGACGTTTTGGCTTTAATGCTTTCACTTCATGGAAATGAGAAATGACCGTTTATGGGGGATCTCATCACTGCCCATGAAACTTTAAGTGTAGACATTTTCCTTCTAGGGCTTTAAATAGTGCTCACACTTCCTTTCCTGTTTTCTCAGAAAACTTCAACCTGCACACACATGTACTCGGTGAAACAAACCAAAATCTAAATAAGTAAAAAGAGTCACTCTGCATCGACCGAGACCTCTGCGTTTAATTTAAAATACTTACTACAGTCCTTGTCCTCCCATTTATTTCCAGAGTCAGCTGGCTCGCTCGAGTTTTACGGATGGCAAAAACCTATCCAATTATGATATAAACATGTAGATAGGAAGAGCAATAACTACTTTCCTAGGAAAATATCAGAAGAATAGAAGAGGTGAAATACAAAACACTATGCTTAATTCAGTATAGCTAAAGTTAGCCGCTCGCAGCACATCTAGTTCACTAACTTTAATCAAGCCTGTAGCAACTACTGTTTATGCTGGGATCAGATCTTGTTACTATACATAAGCTAACTACCCACAACCACCACCACCACCAATTAATTTTAAGTTGCAAGTCCATCTCCAAACAAATGTGCCTAGTGAATGATGTAAAAATGTAGTGCATGCATAATTATGGATAAATTCGCAGCATATTGCTGGCAAGAACAGAAACCGGGTAACAATTTACTTTACAAACTCTGACCTGGTAACCCGGCATTTTTGAAAATTCAAATTGAAGCTTGGAAAAACTAAAAATGCTTTTATTGGGGTGCGGCGAGTTTTGTTTGATCTTTTCGAACATTTTTGGCGTCTAAAATATGAAGTTGGACTAGCTTTTCTTAGAGAAATCTATACTGAATAATTAGAAATGTAAATACTGTAAGCCGGAAAAAATCAAAACTGATTTGCACGATTTCGCACGCGATGTAAAGTGAACTAGATATAACTTGTTGTATCAGCTTGAAACAAAATATGTACTTTACTAAAGTCAGCAAATCATCTAATTCCAATTATAGAGATTAACATAAAGCACCTTTGTGCTTTGTTACTGTAGCAAAACTGTACTGGTAATGGTTGAGGAGATTCTTCAGACTTATTCCTGCTTATGACTAGGATTCAGATAATATACACTATACAAATGAAACCAAAACAAAATCCTCTAGTTTCTAAGGACAGTAAGTGATAAGAATTAGAAGAAATGGAAATAAAACGCAGAGTATAATATGACATTAATTTTGCTGAGATTTTCCTACTTACCCTGATTTAAAATTCACACAGTATGACCCCCAAACGAGAGCAGCGGTGAAACTACTGTGGTCACAGTGGACGGAGCATAAAAAATTTTGATTTTTAAAATGAAGATTTCAGACTCTCAGGCCCTTGTCCTAATATTCATTTTTCTGGTTAACATTCAACGCAATCATAGCTTCAAAACTAGATCCAAGCTTGACAGGACACTACAGATATTATGAGCACATTACAGCGACAAACATTTAAAAACCTAGACAATTAAGTTAATTTATTCCCATTTCCAGTTTTTGAGTAATTATTGAAATTTTCATCCGGTAAAAATTCTAAAAAAATATGCTTTAACAGCAAAACATTTTCCCGCAACCGAATATACCGGGTCCGGAGGTCACCGGTTCAGGTCTAGAGCTCTTAACCTGGTGACCCGGTGACCCGGTCCATATAGTGACCCGAACTGACCCGGTGAACCGGTTTCATCTCTGTTGCCGAGTAATGCTGACCAAATATTACAGGTATTTTAGGCGTTCTTTTTGGCTTCGATTAAGTTACAGAAGCTGTTGTCTGAAAGTATATTTTGGGTGTATTTCAGGTGCTTTACAAACAGTTGTAAACCAGATGCTAGTTCAGCAAGGGCCAGTAGCATACATGTGCTTGGGGAGACCCCCCAGACCCGGAGCTCACCCCACTCCCCCTGAGAAGTCCCTCACGCAACCCCCCCAATCCTCATTTTTCCGCTTTTTTGTGCAAAAAAACCGCGACCGTCGGTTCACCCCCCCCCCTCCAAAAGAACTCCCCTCCTGCACATGTCTGGTCAGTAGTAATAACATTCTGGAAGATTAGGTGAAAGACTGAAAGGGCATATATTTTATATTAGTTTCAGGTTTTGAACAGAGTGTACTAAGAAAGCTTTCATAGACAGATCATCTCAAGGATCTAAAGGACTTATCAAAATGGCTGATGTTTTTGGCTGTTTTAGGAGGAAGTTAGAATTCACGCTCAAAACATAATCCTCCGTTCATGCTGCTTTTTGCTTCCGTTTTGTGTCAAAGATTAATTAGCATTATATCACCAATTAGAATTTAAATATTTGTTATGTTAACTGACAGGAACGAATATATATAAATCCAGATAAAGTCGACGTCTCAATTCATGACTTTTCGCGCACACTCTCGAACCATGTTGTAAATGACAGTTTCCTTACTGAAAATAATGTATTTAGATTTCTGAACCATACAGTGCTTTTGATGTTTTCTGGTACAATCTTAATCGCGACGCTCTCAAGTTTTTCTTAGAGCTTCACATTTCGTTAGCTACACAAAAGCATTGGACTTATTCCTTGGTGATCTATCTTAAGAATAGGTTCAAGCTAAACCTAGATACGCTCAAGTGCTTTATGTTTGTATTGTTATGGATCTCTTTTTGAACGGATTAAATAATCTTCGTGTGAACCTTTGTATATGAATACAGATAGTCTAACATATAATTACGTTCATGTTAGTGGAAGCTTGATTATTTTATATTCTCAAAGTCGAAACACAGTATGTCTGTTTTAAATGATATAAACTAAATACAACTTAATAAAAATTTCTTGTTTCTCTAGCTAATCA
>JASAND010007873.1:0-55494 GCA_030248195.1 Trissonchulus latispiculum | reverse complement strand
CAGGGCGCCTACTATTCCTATTTTTCCTATTTTTTCCTATATTTTTCAAATACTCCTATTTTTTCCTATTTTTGCCTAAAATTCCTATATTTTCCTATTTTTTCATGCATTTTGGGAAGATTTTGTTATATTTTAACTGTGGAAATTAAACAGCAGTAAGATTTTCTGTTTTATATTATTATATGGCAATTGGAATGTGGAATTCTCAAAAAATTTCCGGCTTCGCCGGAATACCATGTTTCTTTTTATGTTTTTTTAATTCTCGCCTTTGAACCAATCAATATTTCAAGCATTTGTTTTGGTGAAGGTGTAGCTCAAGTGGTATATATAGTTAAGCGGGAAAAAACCCACCTCCACTCCAGTGTGGGCTCACCGGTATGAGCTATATATATATATATATATATATATATATATATATATATATATATATATATATATATATATAGGATTTTAATAGCCCATCTTGAAAGCATCCAAAATAACCCTAGAGGCTATATTAGTGTCGCTCCCGCTGCTTCCATGCAAATTTTTTGGGACTTTGAAATTTTTGAAAATGAACTACTGGAAAGACCTAGACCAAAGCGGATTGTATGTACGCGTAGGGCATATGTTGCGCTTCATGTTGATATATGCCACACTGCTCTAACCCCTCCGGTGCGACTTGGGGGTGACCTGGAGTTGGCGGGAAAAAACCCACATGCGGGAAAAACCCACTTTTCAAAATTGAATATTTTTCAAAGCATTAGCAGGAAAGATCAAACTAATACATACATTTGTTTAATAGAGCCTATAGATTAAATTGGTATAGGTTTTACCTGGTTCGTTCTCTTGTGGGTGCTCCAGGGGGTCTAAATCGGACATGGTGCCATTTCAAGTCAAAATTTCAATTTTGGCCAAAAATGCTTATTTTGCCTTAAAATGGGTCTAGTTTAGCTCTAAATACAAGAAAAACTTGTTTTCTACACTAAAGGATGCTTAAACTGCCGAAAATAAACAATTTTTAAAAATTTCCAAAATTTGCCTATGTTTGCGTGTTAAACATACAAAATTTTCAAAATTCAATTTTTTCTGAAATTTTTCAACAAAAACTTATATTTTGATGCAGTCGTACTAAAAACAACCCGCTGTTTCATTTTGAACGTCTAGAAATGCTCCTGGCAACTTGCCATAAAATTTTCGGGGTGGGTTTTTTCCCGCATATGGGTTTTTCCAGCCAGTTTGGGACAAATAGCACATAAGAAAGCTTACGACTAGGCCTAGCTGCCTGTATAGTTAGGATGCCACTTTCAGCATGCGGTTCTATGACAAAAGTTGCTCAGCTCGCTTAGGGCTTTCATTTGGTACCAGATTTGACCACTTTTGAAAAATTTTATTTTCCACCACTTGACCCCCACCCGACTGACCCTTCAAACGGCAAAGTGGAACCAGCCCAGCAAAATAGGTACGTCGGACGGCAAAACGGATACCGGGATTGAGCTGGGCACACCAGAAAACCCCAATAGACAAAGTTTTGAGAGGCCAGGTAAAGCCTTCTATGGACCTCCAGGAAGCGGTTTCCGACTTGACCCTCCCGACGGCAAAGTGGAACCAGCCCAGCAAGATGGGTGTGTCTGACGGTAAAACGGACTGCGGGAATCGTTTCTCCGTGCCAGAAAACCATTGTATGGAAGATTTGAGCTTTCAAAGTTAAATAGATTAAATTTTCATTTTTCGAATTTTCGCCATAGATGGCGAGAAATTTCGATTTTTCATTTTTCGAATTTTCGCCATCTTTGACGGGCCACTGTGGTCGCTAGGGAAGTGATAGAGAAACGCAACCTGGACCGTTAGTTAGTTCAATATATGTAATTTCTGAATATAAAAAGAAATCAGCTCCAGCTCGTAACGTTCGACCTGAGCGACGACCACAAAAATGGTCACTTTTCGCTATGAGCCGACTTTGCGGCGCCACTGCGGCGCTGTGGCGCAGCTGCGGCGCAAAAAAGTTGTGATTCTTAAATTCTTTAGAGGGTACTACTAGACCCCATAGCCCTTTAGGTTGGCCCACAGTTGCAGATCACGTGAAAGCGGCGAACATTATGTACAATACAACCATCAAATAGGAGAAACCGGAAAAAAAACATCGCCGCCATAACCGGTCCGGGGCGCAACTTTTTAACGGTAAGTGATACGGGGGTGAAACTTCACAGACATACTAAACTCGATGTGCTCTACAATTTGCGCATGAAATCTGCGCAGGATCTGCGCAGGATTTTGCGCAGCTTCTGCGCAGCTTATTTTACACTGTCTCCAGCCACTTTTCACACATATTATAGGGGTCGCTGCCGCGACCCCTATGATATTTTTAGAAAATTTTCGAAAATCCCCTCGAGAAAAGTTCTGTATAATAAGTTCAGGTTACTGACATTTGTCGTTGAAATTATGTGAAATTTAACCAAAATTGACTGCATATTTTCGCTGGAAAAATTCCTGTATTTTCCTATTTTTTGCTGGAAAAATTCCTATATTTTCCTATTTTTTTGCGAAAAATTCCTGTATTTTTTCCTATTTTTTCTAAACTGCCCAGTAGGCGCCCAGCACTACTCTCACATACGTAATGCTTTCCCCACATGGCTCTGAGTCAGAGCGCAAAGTGGCATGCCGTATAATGCGTATGCACAGTATAATGTCTTAGCGGCAAGATGTGTGAAGGACAATTTTGTAATGAAAAGCTTTATATACGTGCTATTTATATGAAGGTCAAATATCGACAAATTATATTCTGACATACGCCAATTTGAGCCTCGTTGTAGGACAGGCTCATATGTTAAGCAGGGGCGTATCCAGGGGGGAGGTCCAGGGGGTCCGGACCCACCCCTTTTCGGAAGATGTTTTAAATTTCTAGCTATTTTTGGCCCAAATTTGGCCATTTTTGTCAAAAAATTAGGTCCGGACCACCCCCTTTCCGGGTTGGACCCCCTCCTTTTCAAAATCCTGGATACGCCCCTGATGTTAAGCCGTTGCAACTTGTTTTCCTTAATTTACAACCTCAACGCCACTCATATGCATTTTACAGGCTAGTTTCCGTTTTTGTACAACCTGCCTGAGAGTACTCATATGTATTTTACATGCGACGAAGGAGCATTTTTGGTTCTTGTAAAGTTTTCGTTTCTACGGCTAATATATTGCATCCGCAATGATTTTCCAAACAAATCCCTTATTTCAGCTGGTTTTTGGTATCTTTGATTTTGCCGCCTTGATTTGCCTGAACCAGTTTAAGGTGGTGGTATCCTTTTGTGCAGTGCTTCTGGGGTGATTTTTTGAAACGCTATAACTTTCGCAATTTTGCGAGTTGGAAAGCGCTTTATACATAATTTTAAAGCATATAACCTGCAGATTTACATGAGCTTACGAAATTATCAAAATTGGCACAAATCTTGCAAAAATTTTCTGACACACTGACATCTGACAGGCTCAATATAGACCAAAAATCTTTGAACATCGATTTTTCAAAACTGTAGAATCGGCCAAATTTTTTTATTGTGCCATGATATGAAGGACATATGGGCCGAGGGACATGTTTTGGATTTGGCTCAACAAGCCTCACTACTCCAGAAAATCCGGCAAATGGGCGGTGACACGAAATTTCTCAAGTTTGTATTCAGTTTTCTCGCAACTGGAGATGTTTTAGCTCAAAGCCTCAAACCAAGAAAAATGTCCCTCCGCAAAGGTACGAATCTTCATCCAGCCAAAAATCACGGAAATCCATTGCGTAGTTTTTGAGAAATCGATGTTTAAAACGAAATAATCGCAGTTTTGCCAAAATGGTTTTTCGGCCAAATCTCTAGCTCAAAGCAACTAAGTCCAGCTAGTAGGCATTGGTAAAATGGGCAATTAGACCGCCTATCGATTGAGTATAAATAAACGAAAATTGTCCGTGCGATTTGGCAGCTATTTTGGAAAAACTGATTTCCTCGAAAACGGCCGTTTTTTGACCCCAAAAATATTTTTGGCTTATACTGACTTAACCACTAGAGATAGCTCAAAGCTTGTAAAAGCAAAAATGTTTGTTTTTGTACCCTCTTTGCATCCATAACAACCAATCTGATGTATCGACTATCTGCTGAGAGTATAATGCCAAAAACCGAAAATTTCTCATCTTTTCACCTGAAAATGTAGGACTGGTCCCAAAATGTTAAAGAGCACCAAAATAGCATATTTGGAAAGTTTCATCCACTTTCGTAAAGATTTGAAGCCTTTTAGGGTCAAATTTACACAAAAGGAAACCACCACCTTAAACTAGCGAAAACCAGCTGAAATAAGAGAAGTTGTTCAAAAATTCATTGCTGCCGCAACATAAGTCGTAGCCACGACAATTTTATATCGTTGGATTCAACTCAGATTCAACTATATGATTATGCTACTTTTACTCGCTTTTGCTGGATTCGCATTGCCGAAATTTTGGGTCAAAAATTGGTATTTTTCGAAAAAATCTTTCATATTTTTGAAATACCACCTTATGTCAGGTGAAAACGGACTCCTAGGCGGTCCTGAAAATCTAAACCGAAAAAGTTTTTATTGAACAAGTCGCGAGTATTCAACAATGTTTAGAGACGACCTATCTAATTAAAAACTGATTTAAACTTCCAAAATTTACTTCAGTTGGCTGTTCGTTAGTTAGTCGCTATGATGATTGTTTGGTGGGTCTTGATTGCCCACCTTACAAAATTTTCTATTTTCTCAAAACCATCTACTTTGGGTATGCGCACACCTTACAAAATTACAATTTTTCAAAAACCATTTATATACTTTGGTATGCGCATACCTTACAAATCAGTTCTCCATCTCCACTGCATATTTCCTTTTAGTTTCTTGTTTATTAAAATTCACAATTTTCACAATTATTGGAACTATCATATTCAAAGCACTGAAAAACAAAACAAAAATTAAAAAGTCATCCAACAGGAAATTGGCTGTGGATTTTGTCCCAAAAGTCCAAGGATGGGCGCTTTCTGTGGCATGCATTTTATTAATTTGTATATACATGCATTTTCGTAACATTTCCAAATCGTAGGGCCTTTTCTCTCGCGAATTAAAGGAGTAGAGTTGTATTTTTTAAAATCTTTTGCTTGCCAGCATGTTAGTTAAAATTAACTGTTTCATTCATTTAACCCATGCGCGAAAAGGATTGAGTTAATTTTAACTTGTTTAACTCACTTCGCGAAAAGGCCCTTAGTTTATTATTTATTTATTATCTAAAATATGTGATGGGAATGAGCTTGTAAATAGTTTGACCAATCTTTCAACAACAAGTTAAAATTTAAAAATTAAATTTTTGAAGTTTTGTGTAAACAAAATGGAGCCAAAGCTTGCTGGTTCCTTGGGTTATCTGGAACGCTGCACACGAATTTCAAATTCATTTTTCAATACAACATTAATGCCCAGTATAAGCTTTCGTGTTAAGCTTACAACTTTGACACTGAGCTAACAGCTCACGAAATGTTAGGTTGAAAAACAAATCTGAGTGTTTGTTTTAGTACAAAGGGTCCCCAACTGAACTTCATCTAAAGTTAACTAAAGGAGTTGGTGGAATTCGGCTGATCCAAATATTTTGCTTGGTAAACAGTTATGAACACCCAATAAACAAGAAGTAATTGAAAACTGATCAAAAATAATAGGAAATATACAGTAGATGACTGTTTTATGAGGTGTGCGCTCTTGTAATTTTGTGAGCTGTGCGCATACCAACGTAGATGCATTTTACCGCATGCCTCTTAATTTGTAAGGTGTGCGCATGCCACACAATCACCGCCGCTACAACTCGATATTGTACTCATTAGTAAAATCTCATTCTCAATGCTAAATTAAGGCCAAAATGGAGTGCCCAAAATTCTTATCTTATAGTTCAATGTTTTTCTGCATGAAGACGACCAAACTGCGTGTGTGGGAAGAATAGTAAGTCTGTCATTCTGAACAGGTTCATAACTTACCATTCCAACGAAAACTTGGCCGGTCATCCCCCACCGATTTCGTCAACACATATATAATGAACCAGCTGCTTTGGCTTATATAATTCGAGAAGACATTGAGCACTGCACACACGCTTTGTAAGCCTAATTCGCAAAAACGTTGCTATATATGCTCTGGAAACTGAAACTGTGTCCCTTTATTTTATCATATCCGATATGCACCTGTCTGAATTTCAAATAAAAATTCAATTTTTCTGTCAGTTTTGCCATATATCCGGTAGTTTCCTGCAACTGGATACTGATAGTGTTGAATAAAAAACGTTATTCATACATCCGGCAAGTCCCCACCCCAACTCTGAAGGGTCACAGTCTCATAATACCGCCGTTTGGAATGATAAAAGGAAAGCCGTTGCTAATTTTAAAGCAAAATCAGCTGTTTTAAAAAAACTTTTCTTCGGCTTCTCTTCTTCTTTAAAAAAATTAAAAAATAATTTACTTTTTAAAGAATCCAAAATCCAATGTAAGATTTTCGGGCGAAAATTCACAAATTATTTCTCCCTTTCATGTGAGCTTGGATCTCTCTTCAAAATATTGCGTGCGGGCCTGGTAACAGATTGTAGTCAGATCTATGCACGAAGCGAAATGGGGGAACCGGCGGTTGAAGGTTTCTGAAAACCAAGTTTTTGTTTGGTTTGCCCAAAAAACCGTATTCAGGGGTGAGCTTTGGATCTGGGAAGCGGTAAACCCCTCTCCAGAAACACGCAATCTTATTGCATGTAAGCATTTCTTTTAGCTTATGCTATGCAATTTATTTTTTCTGCCTTCAAATTGCACGTTTCATTGCATGTAAATGCATGGATTTTCCCAAAAGCTTGTTGTACTAGTAAGAGGATGGCAAGCATTATGAATGTGTTCTGCATATCCAACGCAGAAAGGCAAAAACCTCTGCAATGTTACCTGTGACCCCTCCCCCCACCCATACACTCTCCCTATTTATCCATAAATGAGTTAATGAATTAACTCCCTTTCTCCTGTACCCTTCCCCTGTATGCGTCCTCTTTTATGTTACGTACTCCTTACTAAAACTCTTGCTTTTTCTAAGTTTTGTTTTTTAATGAATCAGTTAACTTCTGATGTAGAATTTCGCAGAAATTAATTTGAATGTTTAAACTATAAATTGTCCCTGTCTGTACTTACTCTTAGGCACTTTTGATGCAAACGTTTCGATTATATATGGGTATTAACCACATAGCTGCTGGGGCCATTTTCACAACACAAGATCAGAGCATTTTTGAGGATAGTTTCGGGAGTGGGGGGGGTCGGGCCGGAGAAAAGAGCTAAAAAAGTGCTTTTGGCGTATTTCGCATGAAGATACCCAAAAGTTTCCAAAAACGCCTGGATTTATGCTAATACGAAAATGGTTATTCTTTAATTTGTGTATTTTTCAGACACGTTTCCTTGGCTGTTATGAACGCCTTTCTCAGTATTGCGTCCAGCGTTGAGGGAGAAACCGCTTTGAATGATCTTTTGATTCGATTACTGGAACTGTTTGTACAACTTGGCCTGGAAGGCAAACGTATTTCGGATAAAATTACCAAAGCTACATTGAAGGTGAATTTTTACGATTGGCAAATTAGTGATATTACTTATCTTTGGAAGAGCGGGAAATAAATCCAGGAAAATTCGCTACATTCCTGGAGATGGGGTTTCACTGTGTATTTGATTTTACTGGCTTCGATTCATTTTGAAAAGCATGTACGTAAGTATGTAAGCATGAAAAGAAAAACATGTAGATGGATGTTAATGCGTACGCTGTGTTTATAATTTTTAATTCTTCTTCAAAACAAATTAATTTTTGCATTTATGCATATTTTTCTTTCTTACTTTTATTTGTAGGCTTCTAGTAGTGCAGGAAATCTGGGAGTGCTGATTCCCGTTATCGCAGTTCTGGTGGGCCGTATGCCTCCAGTACTTGAGCCAAAGCCGCGTCTCCTGAAATTGTTCCGTGATTTTTGGTTTTACTCGGTGGTTATGGGTTTTACCGTCGAAGATTCTGGTACAAGTTGCTTACATTTTTGAGAAGGATTTTGTCGGGTAGTTTTTCAACTTGAAGCAGTATCGTAACTACATCGTGTAGCTAGAATTGGTAGTCAGTATACATTAATTATTGATAGCTTAACAATGTGCAGTTAGATTTTAGCAGATAAACTTGATCGTTATGTTTTAAAGCTGTTGTTATTTTGCAGAATCTTGTAATATCAAGGGCTTTGTACTTACTTACTTACTTGTACTTGATCACCATCATCTTCGCCACGAAGACATCGGTGGCCTTTGGTTAGCTGTTGCGTCTGATGTGATTTCTTTCCAATGAGCTCGATCTGCTGCCAATGTTGTAATGGTGTCAATCCAGTTGAATCGGCCAAGAGAATACAGACTCATTGGCCCTCTGAGATCTTCATGGACATTCTTTTCCCAGGTTTGCCGCTGTCGTCCTGGCCTGGCACGCCAGGTAGGAGGGGCGGTCGAGAAGAAGCACCGGTGAGGGAGACGTCTCCGGTCCATTCGGGCAACATGTCCAAGCCATCGCAGCCTATATTTCCTCAGACGTGCTTCCAATGGAGGTCTATTCCCGGCACGAGCTCTGAGTTCAAGATTAGTGAAACGGTCAGCCAGCCTTAGCCCAAGAATACGACGCAAGCATCCATTTTCGAAAACTTCAACTTTTCGGATATCGCAGCTGCGTAAGGGCGTTGTTTCCAGCCCGTAAAGCAGTACAGACATGACATGACATGACATGACATGCTATCGAAAACGCGGAGCTTGGTACGAACGGATATTTCCCGTCGGCGCCACAGACAGTTATACAAGGTGTTGAAAATACTGAGTGCTCTCCCAACTCTACAGTCTATTTCTGCCGTGGGTTCACCGTTTGGAGAGATCTGGCAGCCGAGGTACTGGAAGGCATCCACTTTATCAATAATGTCATGACCAATTGAGAGTCCTTGTTGGTGCGCGGCGGAGGAAATGTACTTTCATTTGCCCGCATTTAGCTTAAGGCCAATCGGATCGCTATGCTGTATCACTCGGTCTATAAGTTCGCTGCATGGCAGGTTCGTTCGACGCCAAAATTGCTATGTCATCGGCATATTCCAAGTCGGCCAATATGTCATTTTCACTGATCACAACACCATCTTCAGGCTGTACACTTTTGGACATGGCTCTGTCAA
Source organism: Trissonchulus latispiculum (assembly GCA_030248195.1). Classification (NCBI taxonomy): domain Eukaryota; kingdom Metazoa; phylum Nematoda; class Enoplea; order Enoplida; family Ironidae; genus Trissonchulus; species Trissonchulus latispiculum. The sequence goes on along the minus strand of JASAND010007873.1, from coordinate 46,319 downwards.
CGGCGCGTAAACATAGCAAAGGAGACAGCACATCTCCCTGCCTAACGCCAGTCGTGACAGCAAATGGGTCACTTACGTCGCCATAAACGCGAACCCTTGTAGTAGAGTTGTACATGTTTTTGATCACATTGATATACAAAGATGGAATACCACAGACTGCTAACAGTTTCCACAGGGAGGCTCGATCTATGCTGTCAAAGGCAGCAGAAAAGTCCAAGAAGGCAGCGATTGTTGGTTGATTATACCGGTGTCAACGTTCAAGTACCTGGCGCAACGCGAAGATTTGGTCAATGGTGCCGCGGCCGTTGCGGAAGCCAGCCTGGTTCTCTCTAGTTTCAGAGTCCAGTTTGTTGCTGAGCCTCTCAAGAATTACAATTGATAGGATCTTTCCTGCAACTGGGAGGAGTGATATTCCACGATAGCTTTTGCAGAGCCGCCTGTTCCCCTTTTTAAAGACGGGGACGAGGATCGCCTCTTGCCACCTTTTGGGCGTTTGCTGATTGCGCCAGATAGACTCAAATATCTCCGCCAGTTTAGGGACAATTACGGGGGCAGCAACCTTGTAGATCTCGGCGGGCAAACCATCAGGCCCTGCTGCTTTGCCTCGCTTCAGAGCTCTGATAGCTTTAAGGATTTCTTCATGCGATGGTGGATGGGTAGGGATATCATCTGACTCCATGGCGGTGTGAGCTAACATGTCGAGTTCTGCATCTGCTGTCGCCGGGTTAGGCCGGTTCAGCAGTTGAGAGTAGTAGCTCGCCCACTGTTTTACTCGTTCAGATTTGGATCGAATTGGTTGGCCAGCATCGTCCAGAATGCTTTCGCTGACTGCTGGCCGTCGACCAGTTGCATCTCTTAGCAAAGAGAACAGTTTTCTGCTGTTACCAGTGGCCGCTGCTCTTTCCATGTTCTCAGCTGTCGTTCTCCACATGCGTTCCTTATCGGCTTTCAGAGAGGCTCGTACTAGCTTCGTTAGCTCCTTCCGTCGATACGGGTTAGCGGCCGTGCGTTTTTGCTCTGAGAGCGAGATGGTAGTTTCGCTTAAAGGGGTTGTTCTGGGTTTCGGGCCTCTGAAGCCAATAACCTCCTCTGCTGTTTCCTTCAGGGCACCTTCTATCCCTTCCCAAGCTTCATCTGGATCGTCTGAGCCAGCTAGTGCACTAAACCTGTTTGTCAATTCGACTGAGAATCGATTTGATACGGCGATATCCATGAGGCGGTCGATATTCAGTTTCTTCTGGCAACTGAAGCGTTGGTGTGAGGCTCTTAGACGAAGCTTGACTCGAGCCAGCACCAGCTCATGATCGCTGGGCAGGCTGGTTCCGCGGTGGACTCGCACATTTTGGACAGAGGATGACCATCGTTGGCGCACAAGAATATAGTCAATCATCTTGGTTGAGTTTCCAGCATTGCTATACCATGTAAGCCTATGGCACGGCTTGTGCTGGAAAAACGTGTTCATGAGTTTCAGTTGGTAATTAGCAGCGAAGCTGGCTAGTCGCAGTCCGTTGTCGTTCATGACTCCACTTCCGAAGCATCCGATGGTCCGTTCCCATCCTGATCTGTCAGTGCCGACCTCAGCGTTGAAGTCACCGAGGACAAGCATCACATCAGATTTAGGACAGTCTTGGATCACTCTACTCAGACAAAGGTAGAAATTGTTCTTCTGTTGGAAGTCGGCTACTTCGGTTGGAGCATAGCAGGCGACTACAGATACATTCTGAAATTGTCCACGGAATCGGGCAATCATTATCCTTTCGCTGATCGATTCCACGCTAAGAAGCGCCTTGCTGGCCTTGTTCGATACCACTATTGCTACACCTTCAGTTCTGTTGATGTCATGCCCGCTGTGATGAATTGTGTAGGTTTCGCTGTCAGCCCTCAGCTGTATCGAACCAACGTTTGGAATTCTTGCTTCCGTTATGCAAGCAATGTCGACTCGGAGCGTCTCTAGATCACGCACGAGCAGATTCTGGCGGTCTAGAGAGGAGATTGTGTTCACGTTCCAGGTAGCTATTCTCAGTTCACCGTCGGTTGACAGCACGTTTGGTTCTTCAGTGTCCATAAGGTTGATCAGTCGTCTAGTCAGTAGTTGATCTTCGGTAAAACCATCGAAATTAGTAGAAGTAGAAAGGTTTAAGGTATCCATATAGCATAAAGCCTCAGGGAAAAATAAGGGACCACCAGGCGGAGCCCTGGAGCGCCATGGCTACCCTATACGCACTCCGCTTAGAACTGGACTAACCTCGCCAGCCATTCATCCTCTAGGCGCGGGGACCCAGGATTGAGGGAATCACAGATTCAGTTCGCTAACCAAAGGATACTCGGCTAGATCGGACTGCACGTCGCCACTGCGCAGCCGGGCTTTTATTCGTGGTTTGTCACCCACTAGTCTCTGGACCGGTTATAGCGCCGGTTACCCGCTGAGAACCCACCATCAAAGAAACAGCTCGGCATTTTGTGAGAAGTGCGGTTCGAGACTAACCGCACCCCACCGGCTCCTCTGATGGTGAGGGGGGTTGCGCCCGTCTACTTCGCCAGATAACTAAGCTAAGCTATCCGCCCACGTTGCTCCACGTGGAGGCATCGATCGGACGACTTGACCGCCGGAGCGCTCGACTTATCCGAAATTCCGTTGTCCCAGCACAGGCAGTGCGTGGGGTTCACTGTACGAATATCAGAGTCCCTCGAGCAATTTTATACAATACTTAGCATTTTAAGTATTGTCTCCAGACAGCCTAAACGCAACGCTTTGCTCGACGCCAGACCCTGCTTGCAAATAATTATGTCGGCCTCGGCGCTTCAGTCTTCAGTAATTTGAGACTTTATTGGCTGTAGTTTAGCAACTCAAAGAGTGAAGGACGGCATAAAAGAAAAAGAGCAGCAAACAATCTGCGAAATCTGATGGGTTAGAGGTTTGATTTGCTCTTCGGTCAGTGTTATATAAGTGCTGCATTGCTATTGTTATTTTAGGTCTCTGGCCAGAAGAGTGGTATGTCGGTGTCTGTCAGATCGCGACGAAATCGCCTGTTCTGGTTACCCAGGAACACCTGCGCTCAGAACTAATGTATAATGCTGCTGTTAAAAGTGATGCTATAACTCCTGTACGTTGGGGTTTTGTTTGCCTTTTTAAAGAAATGTTTTGGTGACACCAAGGTAGGGTTTGTTTTTTCCGGAAAAAACCTTTTTTCCGGTTTTTTCCATTTTTTCCATATTTTTCCTTTTTTCCGGTCACTCCAAAATTCGCCAATGTGTTAAAAGCTCCGCTATTTCATGTTTCTGCACGCATATAAGCATTTTTACCATATTTAATTGCCCCACATGGTTAATGCAACTTACACAAGCCCTTACAAAGGTTTCAGTATTGAGTACAGGAATCAAATATTTTCAGCAAACGATACTTTAATGCAAACTGCAGGCGAGTTCTATACACCTTGGCGGTTCTACTAGACCTAGTCTACGGTTTTCACAGGTAACACTCTTCGTAAAGTAAACAAGTCCAGACGTTTTAACAGTTTTTGGTTGAACATGGCACTATTAAGCATGGAGTTATTAACTCTATCTAGAAGGTTCTCAATCATACAACCTTCAACAGCAAAAAATATTAATTTCTAAAATTAGCCCATGTTCATTAATGTCACCTTATTACATCAGTAAACACTATTTTTGATAGTTCCCTAATATTCTCACATCATAAATTAACTTTCAGAACATGCCCCGAATATTTTTCCATTTTTTCCGATGCTTCGAAAAAACCGAAATGCTATTTTGCCAGATTTAACATACCCCCACCTATTATACCCCTCGGAAAAGGTTGCATATAGTGCAAAATCGCTCGAAAAGTTCATAAAACATTATATGTAAAAAGCGTCAAAATAACATTCGGAATATTTTTCCATTTCTTCCACCCCATCGGAAAAATGGAAAAAATGGATAAAAACTTTTTTCCCAGTCCTTTTTTCCTCGCCCATCCCTACACCTAGGTAAGAATTTAAAGGCAGAGCCTAGGTCAAATGATGAAATCATTTTGAACTGATGCATTCGTGAGAGTTGGTTCATTCAAAGTGTATATTAAAAGTTGTCACTCTTCTCATCCAAAAAGACAAATGTGAATAAATTTGACCAAAGCACGGAATAACGTTGTTGGTGGAAGGTGGGGGCTAGACTAACATCGGTGTATCCTTGGGACAGTTCATTGAAACGTTTAGAGTTCTCAAGTTCTCATGTAGTTGATTTTCAATAACATATGCCTTTTCTGCACTAAAAGATCTATTATGTACAAGATGGCGCATACTGTATCTTCCGTTAATTTATTGTGAATTAGATAGTGATTTATACGGACAAACTATGAAAATAATTGAAACAAAGAAACTTCAATTTTCAAAAATACGTCTAGTAGGTCTCAAGTTGGCAAACATATTTCTGGTTGAAAACGACTACAGAATTTCAGAGAACTTGATGGCTTTTTCAGCGTGACTGGCAACGTGACTTTCGGTCTAGAAAACTTCAAGTGTTTCAGTAACATTTTTATGAAACAGAAAAAGTTAACATTGCTATTGTAGCTAGCTACAATGTTACCACAGCCATTTTTGTTAACTTTAATAGTGATGTATGTGACAGTGCATGTTTTTTCTAGGCTGAACTGCAAGACATTAAAAATAAACTGCTATCCCTATTGAATCATCCGGCCAGCGTTGTTTCCATTGTTAACAAGATGGACTTTTCGCAGTGCATTTATTTGCTATCCGTATTTCGATTGGAAACCCTGAGGGTAGCCCATAGCCCAGATACGTCAGCATTTTTCCATATGTTTGCCTATTTAGAAGAAAAGTAAGGGTGTTTCCTCTGCCCTCTGCTCATATTATTGTTTTCCCCAAAAACAGTTGTTCCATTTTTTATGTTATTGCAAAAGACAGCATAGTCAGATAATGCTGTATGCTTAAACTTTTGACATTTCTAATTTTTGTGCTGAAAGTAACACGTTACTTTTCAGCCTGTAAACATATTGATAACTTTATTTGCCATTCACTTTTGTTTTTGCTTTGCATTTGTTGTAGAAGCATTCGTAAGGATAAGCTGGGTATGTGGCAGTGTATGATGGCCGTTTCTGACCAAGCCTTTCAGACGCTGCTTGGAGTGCTGGCTCGTCGACCCAGTGATGAGTCACGGGAACAGGAGCTGGCTCGACATGCTCAGTTCCTGTTGGTTAAATTTAATCACATTCACAAAGAGATCCGCAAATGTGCCGATCGGTATCTGTCAGCTTTAGTGGATAAATTTCCACATATCTTGTGGAGTCAACCGGTGCTGACTAGCATGTTGGATATTTTACAGGTGAATTTTGAGAGTCTGAAGAGTTTACTAAATGGAACTTAGAGTGTGTGTTATCAATTTATCACAACATAAACATAAACATTTACTACAATTTTCTTACCAAAATTAATAGTACTGCGTCATTCTTGTGTCATTCTGTGCGTTTTCGAGAAAATTTTGCTGAAAGAAATCTTACATATTTCAAACAAAAACACAGATGAACCAAAATTTTTCTAAACTTTAATGATTTTTCTTCTCATCATGTGGACTCCGAAAATATGCCATGGGTTCTGTTGGATATTGATTGCGTGACCACAGTTTTCTACACACATGTTTGTGTGTGACTTTAGCTTCGTACAGTAGGTAAAGCCCCACTGGATCAGCTTCCTGTATCATGAAACTTGGTATGCCCGAGGTCACTACTAACAAAATGTCAATGTTGCAATCACATTTGTTTATATTCTGTTCCGCTTTATTATTGGTGATTTCTGATTGGTATGTATTATGCAAATAAAAATGTTTGATTGATCTTTCTCAAGGAAGACTTAAAAGTTCAGTTAGAATTTTTTAGGAATTATCCGCAAGTCTCAGTCTGGACGCCAACCGTGACAATCCACAGTTGGAAGTTGCCGGTCTGCCCTGGAAAATCTCTCTGCTGGATACTCTGGAAAATCGAATCAGTTTGGTTGGCGATTTTGCGGCTCGCTGCGATCAAATTCTGCAGGAAGCCATGAAATGGGCTCCTGCTACCACCAGTTCTCATTTACAGGTGCGAAATTTCAGAACAATTTAGATTCTGGTGGTGTGGTGGCTGTGGTGGTTGGGCCACTTTTTCATCATTGCAATGCTGCCAAGAATTGAACATGCTTCCTATTCGAGTTCCCGTTTCCTACGAATTTCGACCACCCTGTAACCAAAACAAATGTAAAATTTCAGCACTGTTTCTTTGAATTTCTAAAAATGTTTGAGCGTCAGTCTTTTAGGAATTTTAACTTAATCTTTTAAATGTAGCTATTGTTTTTGCTATTATTGTTAACTAGCCATTTTTGGCCGCATTTACACATTTAATATTTACTGTTTGCAAGTTTTTTTATAAAATTCTCCATTTTATGTAAAACACCTATCGGTGGGATGACTCTAACTGTCGTGAAGCCCACTGCCATAAAGTTGGGTCTGAATATAAGCTCTGTGACTGGACTGCTTGATGTCTTGGATATATTTATAATGATTTATGAGCTTCCAGTTTGATAGTTTCTCTTCGATAGTTTACATATTAAATCAGTATTATGTTCATATTTTAATGCACTGCAAACTATTATTATGCACAGTATAATGTATATACACAACGGTTAAATTAACACTTCCTTAGATAATTTTTGTAATTATAAAGTAAATTTTGAAACAGTATAAACTATGCATTTTTGTTCGTGTTTTTAGGCATCTTTTTCAATTTATAAATATACAGTATATATTATTTAACCTCAACCCCAATCGTCCGCCAAACTAAGCTAACACGTTTTTATGATTTTTGGTTAATTAGCCATAGGTGATACTAATCGAATCGTTACGAGTCTAGTTCTTCTTTTTGGAGGCTGCTTTAACGATTTTGTCGGTTTTGGCAATGACGTCTTCCATTGGAGGAATAAGGAGGCTACGCTTCTTTCGTTTCTCACCACCTTCGTTAAACATGCCGGAGCACATTTCCTCTCCTCCGCTGAATCTAAAGCACAATTATTTAGATAATTCAGTATAGAAATGTGATCTCGTGCTCTTACTGAGTCGAAGGAGGAAAACACGGAAAAACAGAAAAACTATCAAAAGTCTAATAATTAATAAAATATCAGTCCAAAACGTGAATAAAAGGTGAACGTTGTTTTGGGTATTCACGTTTTGGACTGATATTTTATTGATTCCTTTGTATCCCTTGTGGATCCGTGAATTAGCTGCTGTCCTATTGATTATCTTTGCTAAAAGTCTAATAATTAGTTAGGCAGTTAGGCTGTTAATTACTTAGATATTTAGTATCCACTTACTGGACAGCGTCCATCATGCAAAGACAAAGATCGCCGAAACAAGTTTGGTGGGCTTTAGTCAGATCGGCAAAGGAAGGTTCTGGCACTTCGCATCTAAAAGAATACTATACATGGTTTTTTTACTATGCGTAGTTGCATTTCTTAGCTGTTTATCGTTTAACAGTTTTAACAAACACATGTTTTGATCTGATTATGCTTTCGTTGACTAGGGTTTTTTCTGATTAATGGAAACCTTTGAGTGTAGTGGGTTGTAGGTATATCTCGCTATTTAATCTGCTTACGAAAGATCAGCTTGACAGTCGGACAGCAATTGCTCAAAGAGAGCCATCATCTGTTCCTCGTCATTCTCCAGACCAGCTTCTTCTTGAACGCAGTTTCCGAAACAGAGGAAGGCTTCATGTATCTGGGCTAGTTTCTGAACCTCGTCCTCGCCGTATTTGGCAACCAAAGCCTGGATTTTGCCCTTGCCAAATTTACCATTGCCCTTGTGCTTGCTTTTTCCGGCTTCCCTCTTACGTTTGTCTGATGCGATGCACCTAAAGCAAGCATTTAACTGTAGTTTTCAGAAATTTTTAATAAGTATACACTAGTTATAATAAAGTTATAATAAACGAAAAACTGGACTGCACACAGTGGGAATTGTTTAAATAATTCAGCAGTGTCTGATACTTACATGTTTGCTTCCTTCATGACGCATTTTGAAGCTTCACATTCAGACTTCTTATCCAGTGGGAGACAAGCAAGAACAGCGCCAAAAGTTGGATCTTTCTCGGCACATCTATAGAATTTGTTAATATTTTAATACTATCAGTGCATTATGCATCGTATTTTGTCACCGCTGCGGAAATGTGATCTTTAATTGCTTACTCAGGCAAACCAATTTTATTAGTGGCCTGTCTTTTGATAATATTAGTTGTCCAACTTGCAAAATGTTTCTTTTATGTTACGATTCGAACTAATAACAATTTTATTTTTACTTAGCACTACATCCCGGCGCGATGTCGTTGTTTGCAAGTTCAGCAAATTTTTCCAACACTTTCTTTTCCAAGCATTCGTATAGGCTGTTACATTGGCATACCTCTCCGTTAGCATAGACCTAAAATAAAGATATCATCTAATAATATGACATGCTGTGCCAAACTATTACATTATTTTCAGTGTTTCCAATTCTTTATTATACGGTTATGTATTGTTGGGAAACTCTAGTGGGGTTGTATAGATAATGGGGGGGGACTAGTGTGCTGGCATTTTTTAGTGGGGGGGCGGCCCCCCCCCCCCACTTTTCGGTCCCCCCCACTTTTCGGTCCCCCCCCCCCACTTTTCGGTCCCCCCCCCACTTTTCGGTTCCTCTCCCCACTTTTCGGAGCCCCCCCACTTTCATTCCCCCACTTATCGGCAAGCCCCCCCCCACTTTTTTGGGGGTCGCCCAAAAGTGTCGAAAAGCTAAGTTTTTGAGGTCAAATTTTCAAAAATTTTCTGAATTTTTAGCTAATTTATGGATTTATAAGCTATACAGCGATTTTTTTGTGTTTTTATCTAAAAATGTTATTTTTTCGCTAAAAATTTTGGTATTGTGTATACCTAGGACTCGCTCCCCCCACTTTTCGGAAGCCCTTTCCCCACTTCACCTTTACTTACTTTCAACACCATAAAAAATGCCAGTAGTTTGGTAATTTTTTCTACTTTCACCGATGTTGCTCATTTTTAAATATTTCATCCACAATGTATATTATAATATTTTGACAAGTTTTTCAGATGTCGGAAGTCTTACTCGAATAAATGATAGCTTTTCTCTTTCGCCATGTTCAGCACAAGCTGGCCTTTACTACAAAACAATGTGAAATTACTCAACAACTTGGGGGGGGCGGGGGGGCGCCCCCCCCAGTTTTTGGGTCCCCCCACTAGAGCACCTCCCCCCACTCACCCGAAGGTGCCCAGAAATTGCCAAATTTTTGGCATTTTTGACCCATTTTATTCCGACCCCCCCCACTTTTCGACGTCCCCCTCCACTAGTGGGGGGGGGGCGTCCCCCCACTCTCCCTCCCCACTTATGTTTGCCTGAAATAAGCCCAGGAATGGGCCTTTACTTAAGCTCCTATTCCGATTAAAAATAAGCAAGGTTTTTGTAGATTCCATATGGATGGAAAAGTTTCTAAGTTCAGCTAGGACATTGAGGCATCATAATTGCTATAACAAGCTCTCAAGCTTACCGTTACAGTCGCCAAAATGGCTATCAGTTGAACAGCATTCATTGTAGTGAGTGAATCGTGGAAGAGAAAGTCTAGAAAATCGTTGTTTGCAGTGCTTCGATACCTGCTGACATTTGAGCGCCGCAGCCTCTGTTTATATAGTAATTTGTTAATACGGATGCAACGCATTAGCCCTATAATTTGCTGTCTAATTGGCCAAAAAACAAGTTCTATCCGGTTCGATTAAATTTAATCTGTAAATCCTTTATTGCGCTTTTATATTTTCGTAATCTTAATTTTATAGACTGAAACTTGCATAATGAGCAAAATCGCGTGGTACAAAAAATTCAGCTGGAACAGCCTACTAATATTCCGACAACTGGTTAAAAAATCACAGTATCATGTACATTTGTACGTACGTATTTGTACGTACGTATATATGCAATTGCTAAAAAGATTGATGAATAAATATAGAAACAGTAAACATAGGTCGTCGCTTCCTACCACCCAATATTTTGAACAAAATTTCAAATTTTTAAAACTTCAATATGCCTTCTTTTATTTTTTCCTTATTTCCAAATTATTCAAATTATCTTCATTATACGGCGTGGGTATGTCAGTAATTGCGATTTGTACATCTGTTAATTTTCCATGATGTTCAAACTAGGGTTGGTTTTTTCTGGAAAAAAAGATTGCCGGAAAAACCTTTTTTCCGGTTTTTTTCATTTTTTTCCATTTTTCCCTATTTTTCCGAACACCCCAAAATTTATCAATGTGCTAAAAGTTACGTTATTTCATGTTTCTGCAGGCATAGATGCAGTTTTCAAGATATTTAATAGCCCCACCGGGTAGTGCACTTACACAACACAAGCGCTTACAAGGATTCCAGTATTGATTACAGGAATCTTCAACAGACTATACTGTAGGGTAAACTACAGGTGACTTCTGTATATATATACCTTGATGGTTCTGCTAGACCTGGTCTGCGGTTTTCGTAGGTAACACACCTCGTAAAGTAAATAGTACCAGATGTATTAACAGTTTTCGGCTGAACATTCCACTGTTATATAGACATGAAATTGTAAACTCAACCTGAGTTACACAACCATGGCAAAAAATGTTAAATTCCAGAATTAGCTCAAGTTCATGAATATCGTTTTATTAGATCATTAAACAGTGTTTTTGATAGTTTCTTAATGTTCTGATTTCATAAATTAACTTTCAGGACATTCTCGAATATTTTTCCATTTTTTTCCGATGCTTCGAAAAAACCCAAATGCAATTTGGTCAGATTTAGCATACCCCCACCTACTATGACCCACGGAAAAGGTTGTAAATAGTGCGAAATCGCCGGAAATGCTCAGAAAACATTAAATTTCGCTGTAGAAATCGTTAAAATAACACTAGGAATATTTTTCCATTTTTTTCCATCCCATCGGAAAAAAATGGAAAAAAAACGGAAAAAACCTTTTTTTCCAGTCCTTTTTTTCCGCGCCCATCCCTAGTTCAAACCTTCAGGTTTTGCCTTAATTTGGACCCCTTTATGCGAGTCCAAATCAAGCTTTACAAAATAACGTATAAAATTGTTTATACTTTAATTTTTGCACAGCCTCAAAACTGAAATTTATACAAAATTTAAGTTCCGAGTTTCAAAAAGCCCCTTACCCTCTGACCTGGGGCCTGTGCATATCAGTAGTACTGAAAATTCCGTTGCATAAACTGCTAGGTACTGAAGCTTAACAGTTAGTTTTAATATATACTTAATTTCAGTAGTAAATGCTTTTGAACAATTCCGCGTTCGCAAAAAGTTTCAGTAGTACACCACTTTAGTATATTGAAATACAATCATGTGTATATATACCTTTAATGTTCTGGTACGATTTGGCTTAAATGATTTTTAGTAAGAATCTAATAGTGCTTGCAGAATGTCTAGTCCAATAACTAAGAGTGTAGCGCTTGTCACACTCTTAGTTACTTTGTACTCTTGGTACTACCTAATTTTATGCAGCAGGAGCTACCGAAAATTGTCGAACCACTACTGAAACACTGTTGAGCACGGGTTTCAGTAGTACTTCACTAGTACTAACTTTTATGCAACGGAATCCACTACTGAACTACTAACTATTAGACCACTGAACTGAATGTTCAGTAGTGTTTAATTAACAGGCCCCTGACGTTTTGACGTTGGTTAAGACTACCCTAAACTTCTTATAACTGTGTCACGACAATGGGGAGGTCTTGGTAGCAAAGTATTATCTATTCTTTCTCTTTCACGTCTTCCTATCCTGCTTAACATTTTTTCATGGTGGCAGGCTTTGTTTCTAAAATCGCAAATTCATGGGGTATATATACCCCTGCAATTGTATGAAAAGGCGAATTCAATTCACGAAATTTATAATTTTTAATGAATTACTGAACATAGCATACATTATGAATATATAATTCTACCTTTCAGGAGTATATGTGCAGTTTGAATGCAACTGGGCTGGGCCGTTTGCACCAGCACGCGGGTCTCTCACTAACGATTGAGTCGTTGCTAAAATCTCCGGGCGACTCCGCAGTGGATGGCGCTATTGGTACTGCCACAACTCCGGCTCCGGCCGGAAACGTGACTGGCCTGACCAGAGACAGAAGGCCTGCCTGCACCGTACATCATTCGGCTGCATATGTTTCCGTCTTGAGTATGCGCAGCTACTACATGGGCGAAGTTAGTTCTTCTTTCCATGATTATAATTAATAGGCTTGTCAAGCTTAATTTGTTTAATTTTGGCTATTGAGACCACCGTGTAAAATTGTAGATTGACTCTATTCACTCTGTTTACGTTACTGTCGAAAACTGGCATCCCTGTCGCCAATGCTCGTATGTACAGCGGTGTCGTCAAAGCTCTCTACCCTGTAAAACTGTGTTTGAATAGCCGAAAAGGAACGATAAATTGGAGTAGTGCGTATAGGTCATGAACATGCGTTAACTTTTAAACACATATATGTATGCATGCATAATTTCGCCACGCCCATGTTGGAAACATGTACATCCACCCCCTGATGTCTGGGCAGATTACACCCACAGCAAATATGGAAAACGCCTATTCTACACCACGCGAGCTGATAGCTTCTGTAATTCCTGCTTCAACCTTTTCTCCCCTATATACCTTGCTCTTTTTGACTTTTTGATGCAGGATTGCAGGGTAAAGCTCAAGACTTCATTTAGCTTTTTCTTTCAGGTACGCGGCATGCTGAGATGGTTATCTGGTGATATGAATGAGCAAACTCTGGCCCAACGGCTTGTGTTACAGTTAGATGAGACCTGTCAAAATGAAGGTATTAATTTGTCTTTTCTCATTAGTCTAGTCTACTTCAGAATTTTCGGAGGCTGCTGTTACCAATGAATTGTCTGAACTATGAATTTATATTAAATTTAATTACACAAAATTATTACGAAACTGCATTCGAATGACAAAATGCCACATAACCGTACTTCTTAGGTTAGGTTTACTATTTTATTTTTAACACGAATTTCAGCCCGATCGGCCATTTAACTAATGTATGAGCATTATCAGCATTATACTAGAATATACTGTAGCTTATTTTAACGGGACAAATACAAAAACGGGGAGTTGCTTTGTTTCAAATTGTGCGTTGGGGAGGCATGCCAACAATATTGTGCAATTTTGGCTTTCCTGCTGCAATGAGTTGTTAGCTATAATGTCAAACAGCAAATAGTACCGATATATACATTTTTTTGCAGCGGATACGGATGAACTGAAGCATTGTCTTCTGCGTTGTTGCGCACTGTGCATTCTTTCAAAAGGTAAGAACATGGAGTTGAGTCTGAACAATAATTTTTTCCGGATGAAGTACAGAATTTTTCTAACGTTTCTGTGGAATTGATTTGCCGGAGATTTTTCTGTAAAACCTTTGTGGATGAAGGTTTTTTAATCAACAGTTAGCTTCTTGATTTCGATAGTGACGTAAGTAATTTAGCACACATTCGCAAATGTTCAGTCTCTTCGTAATCTTGACAGACCCATAATCACCGAAAGTTTCTAGCTTTGAAAATAAAACTGAATAATCTTCCATAGTTTGATGTAGTATTGTCTTGTTTTCAGCAGGTATGGGGCTTAATACGTTGTTTGTGAAAGTGAAGAATGTCGGTATCTATCGGTTTTGGACCAGAGCGCACCCTTTAAACAATTTTAATTGTTATTAACACTATAGTTCTAGAGAGCTGGAAGTTTTGCTTTCTTGAAAAATTATAGATTGATTTTAGGAATTCAGCGAAATCTACTGCATGCCATCTGTTGGGCTCCGATTCGTCATTTTACCAAAAATACTATGGAACTAAGTCTTGTAGCTTGGGAATGGTTTCTGTCTGCGAGGCCAGATGGACATTTAGAGGTCGGTTCAAATGCCATTTTGGTTTTTGTTTTCGGTGCCAATTCTTACTGGATTGCGGATAAACATGTTAATTTGTGTAAATTTGAACATTGGAGGTTTCTTCCCGTATGTTTGATACATTTTTACTTATTGGCTACGTTTGATTTCAGTTTCTACAAGAAATGTGCAGTTCTTGGTGTATGTCTATGGATCTCAGCTTGGGGGCTTTTCGTCAAGATCCCTTGGACGATGTAACCCCCTTGGCCGCCCATGAAGGATTAATACTTAGACCCAATCCTCCCTTCCTGGAGCCTCATCGAATGTGGATCAAAGTTGGTCTTGTTTTCGAATTTTGGAAATGTTTGGAGATGTAATGTTATTTTCTTCCTTGTGTCTCATTATTTAAGGGGCATAATAGCGAATATGGGTTGTTCATTGACGCTGGCCCATATTAATGCTCTTTTAACTGAACCCTCTTGTCGTTTATATCCTGCCCTCCCCATATTAATGCTATAAAGTGTAGTCCTCTGTAGACTTAAAAAACCTATATATACTACCATTTCTTCTTGTGTATACTCAGATTTGCTTATGCTGATAGGTATTATTTGCAGTTTATTGCGGAGAAAATAGAAACAGCCAAGTATGCCTCACAGGACCAGTTGGAAATCTATCTGCTGCTTTTCAGCCGCACCTTGCCATTGGTGGTTGGCTATTATCGAGAGAAACCCCTGGAAAGTGCGCCACTTCTGACCGGCGTTTCCGGTTCCGGAGTCGGCTCTGGCGTGCCGCCCAGTTCCGCAGCGGTCACTTCCGTTGCCATTCTGAGTCGCCATGTGGCTGCCGTTGGTGTTCGCTTCCATCTCTTGTCCTCCGCCCTAAGTCTCCTTCAGGGTGATGTCTTACCGCCGGGAGTAGCCAAAAATGTTCTTCGTCAGCGAATCTATTCAGTTTCTTTGGACTATTTTGCGTAAGACCTCGGTTGTCGTTGCAATTTTGTTAAGATTTGAAATGGGGAAAGGGGACACGTTCTGCCTTTTACAGTCTTGGATGTACTGTACTTAATAGTTTGTTTCCTAGGTTGTGGTGTTAGAGCATGATAATAACACTATAATTTTTAAAGTTTGTGAAAAGAAGGATAAAAGATTTTTGCTTCGATTTTTAGAATCGAACCACAGTGTCCCACCCAGAGACCGAGTGAACTGCGGGACGACATACTGCTGATGTTAAGATTTTGGAATCTGATGTATTCTGAGAAGAAATATATCAGAACTGATCTGCTGGACGTTTCCGGTAAGTTTCTCTAAAACCCCATCTCAGTCAGTCACAGTGTTACGGACATACGTCACGTATACGCTAGTGGTAAATACATTTATCACGTGGTAGTTGTTTCAGTATTCTCAAGAATATCACTGACCTATAGTTCATTTGGCAAGTCGTCGCTACCTATCTTCTTTTTAAGCTTTTCTTTTGCTTACTTCACTGATTTCATTTCAAGATGATGGCTTCACTCAAGGTTTTTAGGCCATAGCTTAGGCCATGGCCTAAATTTAGGAGTCGATAAAGAATTTTGGCCGTTAAATTTTATTGATTTTTAAGTCAAAATAGTATTTTTCAAAAACTTTCGCGCCTGCGGCGCGAGTTTATGCATTTGTTCTTGTATTTCTGTTTTAGCTATTCAGTTTAGTAATTTATTACTGCTGTGCATTGCTATTACTTCTTTGCTAACTATTATAGGTTCCGTTTTTGCCATTTTTAGGCAAAAACGTAGAGTTCTTGTGTGTAAACAGAGACAATGGTGTTTTGTATGTTCATTTAAATTTTATCACGATTTTTGAATATACGGCATAAATACACGATAAGTGCAATTTTAACGATCAAACAACAGGACGCACCGTAAAAGTTATCAAAATTTTGATCATTGAGGCCATTTGTCCTAAAGGCTGGCGACCAGAAAAACCCCTGGTTTCACTTCTATATTTTGTAGATTTTGATGTGCAAATGGCGCAGGCTCAATTTAGTCAGGGTGGGTCTTTAAGCGTGCCGGCTGGCTATGTGGGTCGTGCTGTAGGAAGCACGTTAGCCAGCGCTGGCGACTCCAGTGGATGGATGAATACGGTTACTCTCCCGAAGCGAGTCACTCCACCTCCTCAGGTTGCCCAAAGCAAGACCTTATCCACTGGTACGTCTACGTATATACTGAATGTGTTGTTATTAAAACATTTTTATTATAACTTTGTGGCTAGTATTGCAGTGTTCATATTTCTACAGTTGAGTCGTCGTGTGTATGCTATCGTGTTAGAGTTTTCGTGTTTTGCGGTTTTTATTTTAGTTAGCGCAACTACGACGAAGTCTAGAGCTGCAACAGAACGTCAGACTAGGGACTTTCTGCGACGGCGAAATTTAATTTTGGCTTTGTTGGTAAGTTTGCTTTTTTCAGAAGGTCGGCTGTATTTTGGTTGGTATAGATGGGAAGAGTCAAAATGTGAAAAAATGCTCTTTGTTTCTGCATGTAATTTCAGAGAATGAAAGATGTGGGAAATGTTTAACCGATTTTATTACACATTTCTTCAGACGTTAGAGTCACACTTTAAGCTTTTTATTGGTGTAGCTTTGAAGTTCGTATATTTACACGCTGTTCTAGCATTTTGTCGTTATAATTATCGTTATTTGTAATTCGTTAATTCATAATATTAAATATCGTTCTTTTGCCTGAAATTCCAGGCCAATGAAGTTGAGCGTCTCTGTGCTTGGTATAATCCGTTAGCCGCTCCTGACTCTGCTATTCCGGGAGAGGAAAAAGTATCGCAGTGGCGGACTTCCACATTCACGGATACCCGCGTTGAAGAACGCTACCTTCGAGAACACACTAAACTAGCGTGGGAAATCTCACCGGCAATAGCCATTCATTTACCCTTACGGTAGGTTCTCAACTTTTGCTGATTTTCTGGCATATTTTGGTGAGACTATAATTTTATTATTTTATGTTCTGTTGTGATTATAATTTGTCGCTTAACCAGTAATTTACTTATCCTGAAAGTGCTGTTGCATAACAATAGCTTAATGCATTGTGAATTTATTTTAGCTTTAAAAATTCTGATTCGGTTCGTTCCGAGATTTCTAAGCTTGTTCGTCTAAATCCGGAATGTGTTTCTCATTTACCTGGAGCTTTAGAATTTCTGGCCACCCCTACAAATTTGGAAGCCGATGGTCCAGAGGTAGTATATACGTATTGTAAAAACGTGGAGCTGAATTTTAGGAGGTGCATGTATGAATCATGTACTCTCATCTTTAGTTGCTTGTCTCGTTTTTGGTGCTAGTTTTGAAGCTCAACGCACTCTGCACCTTATTTTGATCAGAACTTGTACAGTGCAGTGCAGAGTTTGAAGGCAAGAAGTGATGGAACAAAATGCCATCCTGCCCAACAGATTAACTTTTGTGTCGTGTATCTCTGCCATAATTTAAAACATAAAACACTGTGTACGCCATTCCGTTGATTTTATAGCTGACTCAGATACTGACATGGGCCCCGGTACCTCCAGTCACAGCCCTTTCCTACTTCTGCGATCGTCAGTTCCCATCCCACCCCATCACGGCCCAATACGCTGTACGGGTTCTAAAGGAGTACCCTCCAGATGCACTTCTCTTCTACATTCCACAGATTGTTCAGGCTGTCCGTCATGATAAGGTTGATCATCTACTCTGCGTTAAATATTTCGCAGTGGTTTGCACAGGTTTTAAAGACACTTCTATCTGGATTCAGATCCCGGCTTAGCAGCACAACTATGCCGTAGGGATCGGATTGTAGTAATTAGAAGCTGTAGGTTGTGGCTACTGCCTATATTTTGAACCCATCGGATTTCATCATTTTCAGCATTTTTGTTTAGCAATCGTTCCTCATTTTTTTTGTTTGTTGCATTGAGACTAGAGGTAAATAAACCTCAGATTTTGTTTTTAAATAAGGCAAACGGACTTTGTATTTAGATTGGATTTGTCAGCGAGTTTATCCTCTGGGCGGCATCTCGATCTCAACTTTTGGCTCATCAGTTGGTTTGGAATATGCAAACAAATCTCTATCTGGACGAGGATTCCAGAGAGAAAGATCCCATTTTATATGATAAGCTGTCAGATTTGATTGACAAAATTATTTCTGGTAGGTAACCACTTTTCTACATAAACGTTTTTCGTAACTGCTTTGTTCTCGTTTTATTTGCAAATATGTGCGTGTGCATCTTGTTAAGTTGTAACGAAAAATCGGCTTCCATAACAAAGGCACGTTTGCTTTCAAAGATAAATTTTGCATTATATTCTTGACGATTATAACAATACATGCATTGTGCCTAATTACCGTTTCTTCTGAGGTCACCAGAAGTTACTGTCGTTCACTGACGTAAAGGATTTAAGGTATAGTCGCTTTCAACTGGCCCGTATGCATAAAACGCTAGTATCCACACCAATGGTATCCATACAACTGGTATAAATACCAGTGGTTAGAAAACCATTTGGTTTCTTAACCGAATTCACAAAGCTCTGGTTTTCTAAGCATGGTTTGCACACCAGTGGTATAGCGGAAATGAAAGCCCTTTCATGTTTAGCAGTCACTGGTACCCTTCGAATGAATGGGATACCAGTGGTATGCCGTATAATAGTCTGCTGTCAAATAATTGGAAAAACTAAGTGATTATTAACTAATTAGTCAATTATTTAAAACTAGTTTAAAACTGTTGTGTTTGTTTTGACTTTTATGTTGAAATGAATATTAGAGAATTTATGCCGTTTGATTTTTAAGCTAGCAAAAACATAATACACTGCTCCAGTATGATTAGAAAATTGTGGAAATGTCTTATTTTCAACTAAATAATATTTGACAAAATCATATTCATTTATTGGACCCCATGCTCAGGTGTAAAACCTATGTCAAACCACCTCCAACGGTGGTTTGCAATTTTAACCATTGGTATGGTACCAATTGTATGGTACCAGTTGTTTGTTTTATGAATTCGCTGTATGCCTGCGGTACCACTGGTTAACCATTAGTACTCCTTCTTCCATACCAGTGGTACGGGTACCAACACTTTATTAATACGGGTCTAAACTACCTAAATCAATTCCAATTTCTTTCTTAGGTTTATCTGGCCCATCTAAGAACTTCTATGAACGAGAATTTGACTTTTTCGGTAAAATTACCAATATCTCCGGTGAAATTAAGCCTTTTCCGAAAGGCGAGGAACGCAAGAAGGCCTGTCTACGAGCACTATCGAAGATCCGAGTTCAACCGGGTTGCTATTTGCCTTCTAATCCTGAAGCCATTGTCCTTGATATCGATTATAATTCGGCTACTCCAATGCAAAGGTTTGTGTGTTTTATTTAAAAGACAAAACAAATCTCAGTTTTATTTCTGATGCCAATCGCAGGCCTGTTGCGGTTCCTATTTTTCCTATTTTTTCCTATTTTTTCGAGACATTCCTATTTATTCCTATTTTTAGCCGAAATTCCTATTTTTTCCTATTTTTTTGTATTTGACCAGTGTAAAGTGTAAATTTTCATTGGCATCTTGGTTATTTTTGTTGAACAGAACACAAAATTTACTTTAAACTTTGAACGACAAAATAAATTTTTAGAAAAATTTTGCGCCTTCGGCGCAACTATTTTCCTTGTTTTTAAAACGTCATCGTTTCACCTTTGCTTATATTAGTCCTCCAACTTACACTAGATATAATAGACATAGGTGTGGCTGGGCAAAAAATCTGGGGGGGGGGGTAGCAAAAATCTGGAAACCTGGGGGGGGGGTCGCGAAAATTTGTCATTTTGGGGGGGGGGTTGATTATATATACCTATGATTATATACCTTTTTGGTACATATTTTTGCTTTGGGTTACTCAAGTCTTCGTGTAAAAATTAAAAGCTTTATACGACCGTGGCCACAACATTTTCCTGTTATAAAATTTTTCGTTATATATGAGCCAGCACGGATTAAATTAAATTCCTATTCCCAAAATATGTGGAAATTGGGCCTACGTACGTCCTTCGTAATATGAATATGCTGTCCTTGTTGCATATCCACACTAGTCTTACCCATACGAACCATGGGTGTTAGTATTCAGTTCTATCATTTTAGAAATGGTAGATTCCATCCAACCCAAAGATAACGAATTAGAGATATAAGTAATTGCGAAGGGTCTGGGGTCTGGGTTCCCAGCAAAAATAGCTATTTTTGTGAAATTGAGATTCAGTAGCAATTTTCTTGAGCACTTTGACTGTAATTTTGACTTTGACTTTTTCAGTAATTTTCTCTTTCTGTCGCTAGCATGAGTGCGCACAAGATCAAAAGTTTTTGTCATTTCAGAAATAAAGTGCAGGCCAGAAGTCGGCAGATTTTCATAACTTTAAGGTTTGAAACGGTTTTTAAGCAATATATATATAAATGAATTCAGTCAGTTTTAGAAAATTTTGGAAATTTTTCAGAAACATTCAAAACTTTTTGGGAAATTTTATTTTTTCCCGCTTTTTCAAAAATTGTCCAACTTACCAAAAACCAGTGAGTTCTTTCGACAACTGCGGACGAAACAAAAAACCACTTTTTTCCGGTTGTCCCTTCTACACGCGTCTCTAACCGTTTGCGACTATGCACCTTAATAGCATGGCTCCGATTGGCCGATTGGTCAAATATTTCAGCTTCAAATATTAATCTGATTATTAGTGATGGGCAGTGGGCACAGTTGGGGAAGGGGGGACATTTCCCCCCTCCTCGGCGAAGTCGTCCACAAGGTTCGTGAAATAGCGCCAACAAAGGGTAAGAAAATTGTCCAAAAAGCAGGTTTTACGACTAAAATTTCCCAAAATTTTCCCATTTCGCCGGAATTGTTCACTTAAAATCACTATTGTTTGCTAAAAATATCCAAACAACGTGTTTTGGCTAAAAATCGATGTTTTTCGTTAAAAATGGCAAACATAGCTTTCAAAAGTACCCCTAAGAAAAATCGCTCTCACGTTCTCCTGAAAACAACAAATTAAGCCTTCTTTTTAAGCCTGGGAATTCCTATTTTTTCCTATTTTTTGACCAAAAAGTTCCTATTTATTCCTATTTTTTGATGGTAAAATTCCTATTTTTATTCCTATTTTTTGGAAAACCCCGCGCAACAGCCCTGCAATCAGCGTAACGTTTTAAGGTGCATTCATAGTTCCAGACGCAAGCAGACGCGCGTCGACGCGCGTACGTAAGCGTTTGCATGCGTTCGTGAGCATGAATACGCTACCATTATTTTTAAACGGTTAAAACGGCATGTTACAATCAGAAGCGTCGACGCGCGTCTCAATGGGTTTGCGACTATGAATGCACCTTTAGTTATTGAATTGACTGAGAATTTCTGTGTTTAGTGAGACAGCGTACGCTCACGCCGCGCTTGAACATAAAAGATTATTTTGGTCAGATTAGTTTGCTTTCTACTTTCTGACAGAAATGAAAATATAAAATTGTAGCATTATTTATCTGTCTATGTCCCCGTTCTCTTCTGCTTCTAAACAGATGTTCAGACTGACATAGGACATAGGTAAAAAATCTTGCAATATTAGGAGCATGGAATTTTGAAGTCCAGTACGAAGTTTACTCTGTTTGTTTAGTGCGGCGAAGGCACCGTTTTTGGCCAGATTTCGAGTCATGCGAACAGGTGTGAAAGAGTTGGAGAATCTGGGTATGGGTGGGGGTCCTGGCGGAACCTCAGTGGATCAGTCCACCCCTCCCCCGTCCCATCGCAACAGTACCACTGCTGGCCAGGACATCTATTGGCAGGCTGCCATCTTTAAAGTTGGTGATGACGTGAGACAGGTGTGACATACTTTTTAACAAACTGAATTTTGTCGAGAGGGATAGTTTAATCTATGGTTTTTCTTTTTTTTTCTATTGCTGTATCTCTCGGTTTTCTGTTATTATGTAAGCATTGCATGGACAGAATAATAATATGTGCTCGTTTTATTTATTCTTGCTATAGACTCTTCAGTGCTTAATTTTGTTTTTCAGGATATGCTTGCACTGCAGATTATGGGTGTATTTCAAAATGTTTTTAAATCGGTGGATCTGGACGTTTATCTCTTTCCCTATCGCGTTGTGGCAACTGCCCCCGGCTGTGGAGTAATTGAATGCGTCCCTGATTCAAAGTCGCGAGATCAGCTGGGACGACAGACTGATTTTGGTAAAAATTGCGGAAACTTTGTTTGAGGATGGGTAGAACAGCTTATATCTGTTAATATGTTCTCTCTGGACTTTGGTCTTCACCAAACAGTCAATAATCTGTGGCAATGTTGGCATCAAGTTCTTCACAGTATTCTATGTACTAATAATTTTAAGTGTTGATTTCTCGTGAATTGTTCCATTGTCTTTCCTTTTTCAGGCTTATATGAGTATTTTCTGACCACTTACGGAGATGAGACTACAGCTGCTTTCCAGGAGGCTCGTCGGAATTTTGTCAAAAGCATGGCCGGATATTCTCTGATCAGTTTTCTGTTACAGTTCAAGGATCGTCACAATGGCAATATCATGCTGAATTCACAGGGACATATTATTCATATTGGTATGTGTCAATTTCACAGTCATTTTTCTTGTCGCTGAATCAGACTAGCTCTGAATTAAGCTGTGTACCCTAGTTTGACGTGTCGTCAATTTTTTTACTTTTGGAAGCAGTTAAAGAATTTGAAACTTGGAAAAATTGGGCCAACGGGAAGAGCAAGGGATGTGGTCCAAATTCCTCCATGCTTACCCAATTTTTGCCAAATTCGCGATTTTCCTATCCATGTTCTTTTTACAATTAGCAGTCGCACGTAACACTACACCGTATCAGTATATTTAAAAATTAACAGTTCTATACAATTTTGAAATCCTAAAAAAATTTCAAGACAACCTAATTATGTAACAAATGTTTGTAGTTTTAAAATTAAATCTGTTTCCTTTCAGATTTTGGATTTATGTTTGAAAGCAGCCCTGGTGGAAATTTGGGCTTTGAACCAGACTTTAAGCTAACGGAAGAAATGGTAGCCATTATGGGAGGTCGGATGGATGCCCCTGCCTTTAAGTGGTTTATGGAACTTACAGTCCAGGCTTTTTTGGCTGTTCGGTTAGTTCTGATTTAATGTAAATTATCTTCCAAATTCATTTGTTTAAATTATATTTTCCTACCCCATAAGTAGAGGACAAAAGCTGAACCGTTGAGGTTTGTTCGGAAGCTTGTTGTCTGCTTTAAGATGTGTGTCTAATTTTTTTACTTTCAGACCCTACAGGGAGGCAATTGTTTCAATGGTATCTTTGATGCTTGATACCGGATTGCCCTGCTTCCGTGGACGAACTGTTCAACAATTGAGGGCCCGATTTTGCCCGGTGGGCACGGAACGCGAAGCTGCCCAGTATATGGTGCAAGTTATCCGTAACTGTTTCCTGAACTTGCGAAGTAAAATGTATGATCAGATCCAGTATTTCCAAAACCAAATACCATACTGAAAATGTTAATATCTCTGTTATTTGGAAGATTGTTGTTTTATGCTCGAGAGTCCAATTTCTAATTAATTTTTGCCTACGGGCAGAGCCATTGTATTAGGGATCGACCGGAACTCCAAAAAACCGGAACCGGAACCGGAACTGGCTTTAAAAAACCGGAACCGGAACCGGAACCGGAACCAGCTCTTTAACACTACAAAAATCGAAAATTTTTTCTGACCTTTTGGACAATTTTTTCACGATTTTTCGCTTTTTTGTAGCTACTACAACATTGTAATAACTTTCTAAAATAATATTTTCTATATTATATATTTCAATACACGAATACGAAACTTGCAATTTATTATGAGAATTTTGTCTTATTATATAGTTAAACTTTATATAATCACTATAGATTTAAAACATTAATTATATATATATATACACGGTATGAATAAAGTGTGAACATATTGTCTTTATATGTTTAGGATTATTCGAGCACATGCTCGACACAAAAGGTTTTATTTTATCTACTTTATTACATCGAATTTCGATGAATTACTTAATCGAATGCAATTTGACTTCTAAAGGAAGTTTACTGGCAGGCAAATAAAAATTAATTTCTTAGTTAAACTTATTAAATTAATTGAAATAAATTGGTAGAAATTGATTCCACGAGCCTGCGAGCGAGCTTTCGGCAAAATAAGCCAGAAACATGTTTAGTTTTGAGTTACCTGACAATTTCTAGTCATTATTAGAAATTAGATAAGACTTTCCTAGAGCTCCAAGAAAAGTTTCAGCATTTTTAAAACACAAAATATAAAAAAATTGCCGCGAATATAACGAGCTTTTATTCTCGTAGTCAATAGATAAATTAAAATAATTTTTCTGAGAATTACTGTTCCCGTAATTACTATATATAAGATTTGGCTGTATCTGTATTTGGCTGTATTTGGCTATGAATTTAGATAGCATCAGCTTCGAAAATTGGACTTGTTTGGAATATCAACCTTTAAATTTTGGGTGACCTTAACTTGTAATTATTAACTAAATAATTACTTTACGTATTATTAGAGTTTTCTGAGTAAAAGGTAAATCTTTGCACTTTTCTGCAGATCTTTTGTCGCTGATAGCAATATATAACTTTTTACCATTAAACATATAAGAACAATAAAGTATTTTTCACTGGTTTCAAAAAAATTGAATTAAACTTAATTTCTTCTAGCGGCATTTCTCTTTTTTGGCTAGCTTCGTCTGCATTTTCAAGTTTATATAATGACATTTCTTCAAAATAATTAAAAACCCTTCTATTTGTTCCATCCATAATTTTTTAATATTTTTGTTGCACTCTGCACTATATTTATATACAAAACACACAGCAAAAAGCTTATTGCCTGCTATTTAAACAATAGTTGAGCTAAAACTGACATCTAATTATGCAACATTGCACTAATCTTTGAAATAGCATAGGTCTACGCCAAGGCTTCAATATATTCCAATTTAGCAAAATTAATAATTTTAAAGTATTTATCAAAAAGCTAATAGCAATCGAATCGGCGGGCTTGTGCTCTATTTTGAATTTCTAAATTATATATAAGTGCGTAATATTTTGATCATATATATACGTAATTAATATTCATAATAATAAATTAACGATAAGGTACTAGATCATTATTAATAAATCTAAACATTCTAAGTTGAGTTATAATGCAATAGCGCCGCAGGCGAAAATTTTTGAGAAAATAATATTCTGCTTACAAGAGATTCGCAATTTTTTTCAAAATGTTGAAAGAAATTTTACAAAATTTCTGAAAATTCTAATAAAATTTCACTTTTGATAATACGCTAAAATGGGTTCCGGTTCCGGTACGTTTTCAAAAACCGGAACCGGAACCGGAACCAAAAAGTACCGGAACCGGAATTCAGGTCGATCCCTACATTGTATGTATATTTTTGTACTCAAAAATGGTATTGTGGGTATTTATTTATATTATTAATATAGTTAGTTACTGCTGCTTGCTTTGGGATACGTAGTCACCGGTGAATATATTTTTATTTTATGTATTTACATACTCAGCTATAGACCTCTCTAGATTTTGGCGGAAATTTACTATGTGCTTATTGTGGCTGTAACTGTGGACTTTGTATTTGTAATAAAGGAGTCTTTTCTGAATATTTGTATAGGATCGTACTAGGAATGGTCCAGTCTAGTTTTGGCTCGGCCACGTTATGTAGATACACAGTAGTAAGAGCCCATAATAATTTCCCTTATATTATAGAAGAAGAGTAAGCCACTAGAGGGATCCTCTTCTTGGAATTGCGTAATGGTGCTCCGACCACAATACGCAAATGTTCCCCCGTTTGGGGGGGGGTCCGACCAAACCGACAGCGCATACCCCCCCCCCTCTGTTTGGTGGTGGTGGGGGGGGGGTGTAGCAGGAAAGAGGTCCCCGTTTGGTGGGGGGGGGATAGCCAACAGCCAAGCAGAATTAGCCAAACTTAGCCTGCTTGAGCGACCCCCCCCCCAAACGGGAACCCCTTTCTGCCTACCCCCCACCAAACGGGTACCCCTTTTGGCTACCCCCCCCCACCAAACGGAGGGGGGTATACCTGTCGACCCCCCCCCCCCAAACGGGGGAACATTCGCATATTGTGGTCGGAGCACCGTTACGCAATGCCAAGAAGAGGAGCCCTCTAGTGGCTTACTCTTCTTCTATAATATAAGGGAAATTATTATGGACTCTTGATAGTAGGCATGGGCACGGGTAGTCGGGTACCCGACGGGTACCCAAAAATTTTCGGGTACCCGGGTCCTGCTTCGGGTACTCGATATCCAGTTAAAACCGGAAAAAACGATATAACTGGATCAAACAGGGTGAAAAATTTTGGCTCAGAAATTTTTAACCACCGAAAGTTTTTTCAGGTGTTATAAAATTATAATAAAGATAATGCAACTGAAAAACGAAGTAATATAAGGAAGAGGAATTAGACCCTGTATTCTTCAAACATATTATAGTTTTCTATTCTTAGTTTTGTTTTTAAATTATTAAATTCACTTTGCTCCAATGATTTTCTTTCGTTAAGAAGTTTCTGTTGGAGCAATATTATGTAGAAGTTGCGGAATTAATAAAACTTAAAAATAAATAACTTTAATTAAAACATAAAATCAGTGGCATTTGTCTCCGCTCTGCATTGTTCTATAAACTGTCAGCAACAGTATCAATTACCATTAGATGGTGTCAATAGTGACTGATGTGGGGTTGAAAGTTTACTGATTCTTAATTAATGCCACATGGTCAATTCCAACGTTGAAAAACCTCCTTCACAATGCCCATCTCATTAGGTTTCAGTTTTTGTCAAGTTGAACTGTTTCTTGAATGCTGAACACTTAAAAACTCTCCCAGATAATTCTGTTGATCTAATGTCGAGCATACGAGCCTTTGGCTGATTCAGTGGTATGTGCACTTCTTTAGTAAGGTGCTCGCATACCAAAGCTGATGAGTTTAGAGAAAACTTATATACAAGAATAAAAATGCTCCGATGGAGCATGAAAAATGTAATATGGGTGACACTGGGTCTTAAGCAGACAGAGGACTAGGTTTTAAAACGTTAATATGGGAGGGGCAGGTTGTAAATGCCAGGAGGACTAGGTTAAAAGCGCACTAATATGGACCAGCTTCGCTGAACAACCCATATTCGCGGAAATTGTCCAGACAAAAATGCTGGCGGCAGTCGTTCAATAACAGTTTAACAATTTGTCGGCACGACTTTGCAGCTATTACTATATACATATAGTTGTGTTCGTAATACTTAACATTACATAATTAATACAACTTACAACACAACTTAATTTAATTAATTTAATTAATGCATATAATCCAACACTTAATACAACATATATGCAGTAAAAATTGGTGTCACAAATTCCGCTCTGGTAACTCACTATAAAACGCTTGAAGTATATAAAGCATAATATTTCAAAATCAGCAAGCTCGTCTGGAAAGCTGACGAATTTAGAACTTAAGACAATAAAGGTCAAATGCGGAGTGGAGCATGCGTACCCGCGAATATGGGTTGTTCAGCGAAGCTGGTCCATATTAGTGCGCTTTTAACCTAGTCCTCCTGGCATTTACAACCTGCCCCTCCCATATTAACGTTTTAAAACCTAGTCCTCTGTCTGCTTAAAACCCAGTGTCACCCATATTGCATTTTTCATGCTCCATCGGAGCATTTTTATTCTTGTCCTATTTCATTTTTAAGGTTCTCTGTAAAACTTAAGCAAGAATGTTAAAGCTTTATGAAAGAAACTTTAAAAATTCCCCCAATAATTACGTAACAGTCAACCAAGCCATAGAACAAAGAAGCTTGAAAAGTACAAATTACAAAGTACAGAGATTACGATTAAGTACAAAGATTTTGGCAGAAAAACCTTCATCCACTACAAATAAGAATATTTTAGAAAGTTGCAGAAAATTATCTGTAGTTTGTTATAAGCCATGCTGCACTTCAGCAGCACTCTACTGCAGCGCAACGAGACGCAAGCGCCACTGCCAAAGTAGACTTATTCGGCATGATTTGTAATGTTATTCTGCACGTGCCTGCAGAATTTCAGGCGATTACAACTTTTGTGTAGCTAGTTATAGGCCGTGCTGTACTTCAGCAGCACTCTACTGCAGCGCAACTAGACGCAAACGTCACTGCCAAAAAAGGAGACTTATACGGCATGATTTCCAATGCTATTCTGCACGTGCCTGCAGAATTTCAGACGATTACAACTTTTGTGTAGCTAGTTATAGGCCGTGCTGTACTTCAGCAGCACTCTACTGCAGCGCAACTAGACGCAAACGTCACTGCCAAAAAAGGATACTTATACGGCATGATTTGTAATGTTATTCTGCACGTGCCTGCAGAATTTCAGACGATTACAACTTTTGTGTAGTTAGTTATAGGCCGTGCTGTACTTCTGCAGCACTCTGCTGCAGCGCAACCATACAGTAACATCGTAATAAGTATACGAAACCTACCTATAATAGTTTGTCATGTCCTAAACTATCTGTATGCCGAATTTCAAATGCCAGTGACAAATGAATAACTTGTTATCGACGGTGCTGTGTTTTAGGACAGCACAAACAGCACGGTGGAAGCTAGAGAGTGCACCAGCTGACATAGCTACAGTTCCCCCTTACTACAGACACAATTATCATCAAGTTTAATATGTTTAGCCGTTTACAGTTTGTCTACAGACAGCGTGCTATGGTTGCTGCATATAAGTACAGCACGATAGCAGCACCGCACAGCGCTGCGACTATGCTCATCGTGTTCAGCGACCCCGATAACCCTTATATGCGTCCCACTCCACTATATGGCCCAAAACAGCATATTTAGGCATATTTTTGACTATTTTCTGTGGAGTTGGGACTTAGAAATTTTCCGAAAATGGCTATTTGGCCGGACCAACTTTGGGCCGGCCGCCTGAACGATCCCGGACAGATATGGAAAATCACCCTCGTTATGACACGCTACCCATCCCAAAGTTTCTTATGCAACAAGCCGCGTCTCTCTAGCTTGTTCCCTGGGCCCTGTAGCCGTGGCACAAAATTGGCCTTTTTTGGCCATCTTAGCGGTCAGGCCACTTTTGGCCGGCCGCACAGGTGGTCGGCCGGGCCGGACAGCGAAAAATTGTCCAAAAGGTACATTAACACAAATACTACTCTCAGAAAAACCAAACTTCACCGGCTGAAAATGACCAGATCGTTCAGTTTCTGAGTTCGACTAAAACGGCTTCCCCAAGCGTGACTTACACGGAAAAAAATAACAAACGAACCTAACTTGTCCGGAAGCGAAAATTTTCAAAGTTGAAAATTTTGACCAAAACTTTTTTATACTTGTTGTACTCGTCGTGCTGATTCCAACGATACCAAATTTGTCTAGTTTGGTTGAGTATTTAGCTGGCACGGTGCTCGAACGGGTCTCTAAGGGCCGCGCTGAGCCTTTTGCACCCATTGGAACCGGCCGGTTCTAGTGTGAATTTTGGTATTTTGAAACTGTATACAATCAAGGTTTATTTTGTAAATTTTAAAATTTAATCAGAAATTTGAATTTAGCATTTGGAATTTAATCTTAATTTTGGAAAATCTATTTAGACTGCAATTTTGAGGACCTCGTAGTTTTTGTGTAAATGGTGGAAGATTTGATATCTATTTTATGGTATATTCTTAACAGCAGTTTCAAGTAAATGTTTTAAGTTTTCTGGAAAGGTTATATGTAACAAACGAATAACTAAGGTCTTCCTCAAGGTTGATAAAGGTTAAGCATTAAGGATTTGATGATTTACGGCAACTTCGTGCTTTAGCTATTGCCTTTGCATATTTTGTGTGCTAAACTTACACTGAGGTATCCCAGCAAACGAAGGCGTAACTCCAGATTAGGTGTTAAGCTGAGCAATAGTATCCCTGGACCCCGAGATACTCCTTATTTAATAATAATTGGCTAGCGCTACCGAAAACAATGATTTTGACTGCTTATTAAAAAATTTTCATATTTCATAGTCATATTTTTATGTCTATACATAGGATTACGCTTTGATAGAAAACAGCGCTTTTGCTACAAAGTTATGTTTATGTCGGCTAATAATATTAAAACAAAATCTGTGTAAAATAAAAACCTAACAGACTGATTTCATTTATTGCACATACATTTTTTGGTTTAGTTAGTTGTACCTGTGCTCGAAAAGTATAATTCTCGTTCAACGATTTCTTCCAGTTTTATTCTGCTGTATTTTTCGATCTCAGAAAAACTATCGGGCCCCCAGATAGCTGCATTTCAATGATTACGCTTTGTAATAGTTTATCCTATGTTAAATCAATGGGCAAAGTTTATTGGACGGTTTGAGATTGATCGAGGAAAGTTTTATTTTTGACTGACAGTAAGGTATATTTGTTATTTAAAAAGTTGCGACGATCGCTTTCTGAAAGGCAATAGCAAAAATTTTGTCTGAATTGAGAATTACTTAGTTTCTTGGACAGCTCTGTTACCTAAAGTGTACCCACCATTTTGCTAAAATGTGGAGACAGACGACATCTTTTTAACAGAAAATATTCGTAAATAGCAAAAAAAGTCAAAAACGGTTTTAAAATACCTTCATAGTTTGTACAGTCAATTACATATCATGTTTTTATAGCAATTTTTAAAAATATAGAAAAATTGATTGATTTTAGCGTTTTTATAAAAATTACCAAGTGGAACCGGAACCGGTAGCCAAGAACCGGAACCGGAACCGATTTCAAAAATCGGAACCGGTCCCAGCACTATTCAGAGTAGCTTGTTACGCTGATTTCAACCTTTTCTGGGTTGCTGATATTTAACAATATTGTTATATAATATTCTTATTTTCTCAAAATTGAGCAGACCACAGAAAACATTTTTATCTGATATTTGTGATATTTAATCGCTAAGAACAGGCTAAATACTTCTAAGAGCAAAATGTCAGTTGTATGTGCGTGCGCTCACTTTATTCGAACGAAACCCATTGTTTTCAAACGTTAACCAGCAAAAAATTACGTTCCCCGTTCAAGAAACTCCGGATATATGTTGTTGTAAAAGATTAGGATCGTAAGAATACATCCGGAAGGGAACAAACATCTTCAGACGAACAAAATTCCGTTAGACTGCCTCCGAATAGGTAGCACTAGAGATGAGATTAGGGCCGACAAAGCCCGGCCCGGCCGCGGCCTCGGGACGGACCGGACCGCGCAGACCGGCAGACCTGGTATCCAATCAGGGCCGGGCCTTAGAAAAAATGATCAGGGCCGGGCCGGGCCGCGCGGCTCGGCCGCCCTTCACCCCCCCCCAGAACTTCCCCTCCTGCACATGTCTGCTCCCAACTGAAAAAGCTCGGCCCGGCCCTGTCCGGCCCTGCCAAGCCCTGACGTTATTTACATATTTCTCTATTGAAAATATACATTTTCCAATTCTAATGACTGTCTTTGCCTTTCTGAATTCAAACTTTCCTGCTTTCTTTCCACCAAATGGGACTGCATGTGCCAAATATTGTTTGAGGTTGCTTACTGCTTTGTAACTAGCATACCTAGGCTACCTACTATGTAACTAGCATATTTTAGCTCTCTAAAGCAGTAAACCACTTGGGTAGTTCAACCTCGGTATTAAAGCATGGGGTAACAAAGCTGAGGGCTAATTTAGTCCTCCGATTAATTTCCTTAGCACGTTAGGATGATTAAATTTTCGTTACTCATAGCTTCTTCAGACTCCAACCACAACATGTTTCACTTCATAGAACTTCAGAACACATCATAGAAATAATTTTTAAAAATCAGGGCTTTTCAGGGCCGCGCAGAACAAAACGGCACTCATGGCCTGGCCGGACCGGACAGACCCAGAATTTGAGAAGGGCCGGGCCGGGCCGGGCCCGAAAGGTCGGTCCTGATCTCATCTCTAAGTGGCACCGTTTTGCTGGCAGTCTGATCAAACACGTAACCGGATCTGGTAACTGTGTAGTTAAGTAAGTCTCAAACGGCGTAGCTCATCTGTCAAATCGTTCTACTGCCCCTTTGTTGCTAAGAGCTTCGATTTTCTCTTTCCGATAGCAGCAATTTATGTGGGTTTAGGGTTTTTAAGGTTTTTGTGAGAATGTTTAGTAATAACTCCTGTTTTGGATTTCCATGAAAGCTAATAATAGACAGGAATGAATAGCTCTTTAAAATGTGCATTTGTCCGAACAGTTGGACTTGTAAAATGTTTTATGTAGCTCTACTTTACTCTACCAAATCTACAGTAGCAATTATTGAATAAATGTTAGGTGCAATAAATATAATTCAAATATGAAGACATAAAAGTTTCGATGAAATCAGCAGATATTTACATGGTCATCTGTTAGCCATAAATTTGGCTGTGGCTCATAAAACGACCACCTGAAAATAGAAATTATCTGTTAAGTTATGTTTTCCTTTCATGAATTTATGACATCAACATAAGTGCGCATAAGTTTCATTCTCGTGAGTATATGAGTTTATTTTATTTTATTTTGTTCATTTTATTTTGTTTACATGTCTTGAGTGCGCATCCTTTGCATTTAATTAGACAATAGGTACAGAGACGTTTTCTTAAATTGCTAACCTAAACTCCTCAAAAACCAAACTTTTCACGAAACATTGTAGACAATTTACTGTAGCACTGTCGATACTGTCTGTTTGGAGCGCATGGGAAGCGGCCAGCTCCAGATACACGACGCCATCGGATACGACGACCCTGACTACAACGGGACCAAGGCGACCATGGCGATACACGGCACTCTGAAACATTAAAAAAACTAAAGGTTAAACAAAGGTTATATCGTCGTAAACAAATTTCTCCTATTTTTCAGGATGTACATGGAAAACCAAGTGCAGTATAGTATATGCATACAGTAACGTTGTGTGGGGGTAGTCATTAGTATTACGGATGGCCATGCGACTAGCGAGTCCCCCGTACTTGAAGGGATCTAACCAAAAACTTATGTGATTTCGAATTTATAACTGAGTAAAATTCCATGGTTTCAGAGTTGGCTCCGGGTCCAAAATTTCAGACCCGGCCCGGACTCGGACCCGTTAGACCGGACCCGGACCCGTCCAGACCCAGATCCGGGTACCCGGACCTAAGAAAAAACCGGTTGGCATTTCAAACCGTCACTGCATTCTTAAATTTCACTGCAACTTTACTAATAGCCCAGTCATGAATAAAATCTGTAATAAGCTTTAGGTAAATTTATATTACGACGACAATTTTTATATGATTTGAGTGCTAGGTCTCGTTTGGGATCTCGTTTCGATATTGGTAGCAGTTTTTGTCATGAGTCCAGAGACAGTGTGAGACAACGCCCTTCGGATAAGTTACGATTACTCTGGAGGAAAGAAGGTGAACGAATGTTTGGTGGCTTTTATTTGAAAACAATGTTCTTGAGCTTGTTTGCCAGATTTAATTTTTGCGTGTGTTGCAAAATCTTATACTAACTTATCAATTCGAGTTATCATATTTCTACTCCCAATTCTAGTTACATATTTTTTTCCAGCCCAGCAGAGCAGCATAGATTAGAAAGACCGTAGCTAGACGACTGCTAACCATTGTATCTCAGCATCTCGGTACTACTAATTAACCTTTTATTACAAAAACAACATTTTTTCATCCCTAAATGTACTAAAATCCACTTTTCTTCAGTATTTTAGACCCGGACCCGCGGGCCCTAAAGTTGGTCCCGGACCCGGCCCGGCCCGCGGGTACCCGGACCCGGCGCCAACACCCCAAATGCTTCCAAAAAGTATTAGTGAAAATTTTAACTGAGTTACTGATCGAAGATCTTTATAGCTGTAGCTGTCGCTGTGGCTGTAATCTGTAGCTCAGTGAAAAAATGTTATCTACTTTGAGAAAGCAGCTCTTTAGAAAAATAAGGCCAGTTTGCAGGCTGAAATTATTAACCAATGTACAAGACAGGTATCTTAGCATTACAAACCTGGCACTTATAATTGGTAAAAAATTTGAGCTAACTTGAGCATAGTTTTCTGTTCCAACAGTATTCCTCATGAACGATGTATCTGGGACAGTCTCCGTTTCCATCCACCTTCCTTTTCCGATGCCGCATGTGAGTGCCCAGACCACAGGATCCACTGCACCAACTGAAGCCCGACCACGGATAATAGATGCAGTCTGTAAAATATATTAATAAATAAAGAACACATAACGTCAAATGACTGAGTCAAATCAGTTTATACAGACCAGTGATCTTGTTGTTACTATGTGCCTTTAATAGTATTAGTAGTTGTATGAGTTACTTTCCAACCAAATATACAGCAATCAAAGCAAACAAAGAAGAAACTAATTTTAACCATTACTATATAAATATTCCCTAAAGCTGTAAATCCGTGATGAAAGTTAGAAGATAATCTGAAGCCTGAAGGTAGTCATGAAAATAATTGCTTGCGAGCATACATTAACACGGTGTCCAATTCTGGGGTGGGTTCTACCCCTGGAAAATTCCAAAATTTCAAGGAGCACCCCAAAATTTGCTACTTTTCAACATTTCTAACCAAAAACTTGTAAAAAAGGTGGATATTTAACGATTTGTAAGAAATGTTTTGAAAAAATCGTTAAAATTTTCCTAAAAATTGCCAATTTTTGGTAAAAATGTCTAAGGGGCCTGCTCTATTCCCCTTCTGGACGAGAGGGTCTACCCTTTTTCCTTTTCGCTGAGGGGGTCTGCCCGTTTTGTAGGTCAAGGGGGTCTGCACACCCCCAAATCTCCCTCACGTTATCCTCACGCTGTCTTTTGAAATATCCTAATTCTTTAGAGTTGGTTGGCAATATCCGATTGCTATTCAATTGTCGAATGCTGTCTGTAATGTAGCCTTTGCATTTACTCACATTTAAAGCATTATGCAATAACTATGTTTTAAAACTTTCATGCAATGCATGACTGTGTCCACACACTACGTGAAAACTCGAGGTAAGAATTGGGAAGGACCCTGATCAGTCAGGCAGACCGACCATTCGATTCGCCAATTGTGGAGTCTTCTGAATTAGGAATTGTGCAGGCTGGGCCGTAGTTTTGGATGACTCCAGGCTCTGTCACAGTCAGATTTTCCAGTTTAAAGAGATACACTCCAGGCCGGCCAATGTTACTGTAAGTTTGAACTTGGCTTTTGCTGGAGAGACCATAGTGTGCTTGAAGTTGAACATAGCTATGAACAAAAACCCGATCATAGTAGCCTGGTGTCGAACCGTCATGTGGTATCAAATCCTCATCGCCGTAGATATAAACTATATGATAGTATTCTTCCTTCTGAGTGATGACTGCTTGCATAAGCGGAACAATTGAATCAGGATCATTCGACGCGGTAGTCTCCCATGTGACGACCAGGGCTGCGTTGGCAGTACAGATCGGATCACCAATTCTGTCGTAAGCAGATGCTTTTGTTGTCAGACTGCTGTCAATCCTGTAGTACGTATGCGCCAAACATGTATTGTATGCCAATGTAAACACTATGCTATAGTCAATGCAGTTTTCGAAAAATCGATGCACCGTAAATATTCCCGAGCAATGAACTTTAATGGATAAGGGTGAACCAGGACACTCGCTGTTGGAGAACGGAAAATTGATGTACGTTTTCTCGGACGTTGAGTTAGGCGGGTTCCCGTTTTCATCGATAAGAAGTGTATCTCCATGCTCTATCCCGTAGGGTAGGAAATCTTTCAGGCGAGCATTTGCCAAAGGAAACAAAATCAAAATTGATCCCACTGTCTTCATTCTTGCCTAAGCACACAGATTCTTCCAAGCGTTTTTTCGTTTTTTTTTCTTTCAACTGTCCCAAACTTTGAGTCAATAGTGAAATGTTTAACTTGCTAAAGTTGGAAGTTTGAAAACTTAGAGGATTCGAAAGACTGAAATTTACATTATGATATCAGTTCTTGTTTCGTTTATACTCTTACTAGAGGCCTGCATTACGGCCCGCGGCCCG
Source organism: Trissonchulus latispiculum (assembly GCA_030248195.1). Classification (NCBI taxonomy): domain Eukaryota; kingdom Metazoa; phylum Nematoda; class Enoplea; order Enoplida; family Ironidae; genus Trissonchulus; species Trissonchulus latispiculum. The sequence continues at coordinate 10,447 of JASAND010007873.1, read as the reverse complement.
ACGACCAAAGTTCGCGGCCGGGCCGGGCAGCGGGCCGAAGCTCACGGGCCGGGCCGGGCCACGGACCGAGTGCCCAGCCAGTTTAAATCTTTTGCAAGATTTTACTAGAGAATAATAACTCAAATTTTTAGATTAAAAGATTTTCGTGCTTCTTGAACATGTTTCGTTCTCATTAACACTGGTTTTCACTATTTATTTTCAGCATCTTTATTTCATTAATATTCCTGTGTATTTTATTCAAACTAACTAGTCAATTAAACAGTTGTATAAACAGAGGTAGTACTTCAAATTTTACTGTAATTTCCTTGTAATAAGTTATATTCTTATGCTCATTTCTTTATTCGCTAAAAAGTTTTCAAACAGATATGGTCCTTTCAGGCGTTGTTGTTCTACCCAGATCTGGTGTACAAAAAAATTGAAAAAGGCACTTTAAACTGCGGTTGCAGACGTTAGCGTGAAAATCATACATCATCATATGTACATCATCATCATTGTGAAATTTGTCCAAAAATGAACCTTATCTTTATTAAAATTTGCAACAAAATCTTCATTTTTTTTAAAAATTTCAACATTTTGGTCGATTTGAAGAAAAAGTATGATGTTTAACAAAAAATTGCGGCTCTGCCGGAAATTTTTTTGAAATTTTTGTGCAAAAACTATGTTTTCCGGAAATTTTTGCCTATCCCTTGTCCATTTTTCGTTATGTTTTCGTATTTTCGTTTTTGTTTTCGTTTTCGCTTGTACCTTGTCCGGGTTGGGTGGGGGGGGTTGGACCCCCCAGACCCCCCGCGTTAACCTATGCTGAAAATTAATGTCAAATCTCTCAATTTATTAAAATGTAATTTTTGCGTCCATACAACATTAAAACACTAAACTGAGTTTCGATAATAAATTTTTAATTTTTTGCAATTTAGCATTGTCTGTAAAAAATTAAAACCTTTCACGGGCCGGACCGAGCGGCCGGTAAAAATTTTTCACGGGCCGGGCCGGGCTACAAAATTTCGGCCCGCGCAGGTCTCTGCTCTTAACGCTCAATTCTTAAATATCGGTGCAGTCGAGCTAACCTGAAGTCCGTGTTTGTGCTGACTTTCAGTAACATTGAGTTGAAACATCCTCCCATTTTTGAATTCGAAAACTTTCTGATTAGCAAGGGAGGACCATAAAAAAAGGGAAACCTTTTTGTGTCCAATTGTGCTGAAAAATGTACACTGGAATTTTGGGTCCAAAAGCTCGAACCTCAAATAATTGATTGGTCACAGTTTTTGCCTCAGATAAAGTTAGAGATCAAAGTCTTTGAATCGAATGAAGTTTTCGCGAATCAGATGTTAGCAAAAAGAACAATTTTGTTTTCCCAATATAACACTGATATAACACAATGCATATTTTTCCATAATGACATGACACTGTTTTGTCAATGTTTAGTGTCAAATTCGTGCAAACGCGGTCTCAAGCCGTAAAGAAACATTAGTGTTATTTCTTAATATTGTATACGTTACCTAAACGATGTTGGTAGGTAATGTGGAAAAAGATTCTATTAGGAAATGTTTTGCATCAGCCCTTCCTAAAACAATAAACTAAAGTGCGATGAAACAAAAATTAATTTGACTGGTTGCAGAAAGGACGGAAAGTTTCTTCTGGACCGGTGAAAAACTAATAAAGTTCAAAAATCCAAAAATTAAAAGTTTTATTCTTGCAGTCATAACAACGTAGACTGAGGGACGGGCCAAAATAAAAGAATAAGCAGTTGCAAAACTTCACTTGAAACCTGGCTACTAAGAATGTAAGCAAGCCTGTGACAATTCAGACAGCAAGGTTGAGCTGGCGGCCGAGTATTTGTTTGACTAAGTCTGTAATTGTTGGCGAATTCGTTGCAGTAATATTTCTAAATTATTTAAAGAGTATAAAGGTAAATGACAGTAATTGTAAAATTAGAGTACAATCCTTACACCAACAAGCAAGAATTTGTGCAAAAGGTTAAGTTTTTGCTGGATGGACATTTTCCGTAACTGTAAACCTGCTGCGCAGCTAAATTATTTATAACGGAGAACTTATTTGCTTACTGCAAAAAATAAAACGTGCAAAACATTGTCTAAGTACGAATAGATAATAATTGTTCATATTATTGTTAAGTAATTTTTAAACGATATTTGACGAATTTGGTTTCATATTGTGAATTAAGTTTCAATACAGATGTTATTAAGTATTCTTTTCTGCAACTGTTTCTTGTCTAAAGAAGGAGCCTAAAGAAAGACTCTTTATCTTTGCTGAGCTGATAAATTATTCAAAGCTCAACTATGAGGCATCAATCCAAATAACGAATGAATTCTCCGGTTTTGAAATTGCCATTATGACACAAGCATATATGCGTAAATACTGCATGAATTAGAAACTTTGATTCTTTGAAAAGAAAGCAAGATTTCGCACACAAAGCATACTGGCCCTATCTTAAAGCACTGCTCACACGCATTTATGTAAAAATGTATCTTTATCAAGTAAACTGCGTGTGAGGGGCCCTGGCCGAGCAAACATAAGAGACCTGCTGCGCAGAGGCGCAGCAGGAAAAAGACAACAGTTTCACATATGCATAAACTATGCTTACAAAATTACTGGGATGTATTCAATCCAAAATTAGTGTAATCACAATTATTGCTGTTAACAGTTAACCATATGTTTGTTTGATCAAGAAAATGCGCGCCCATTGGCTCTCTGTTGTTTCGAACTAAGGCTTTACCTTAGTGTGACTGAAGGCAGGCGTTTATCATTACTTCCATATGTTGGCTTGAGTTGACCTAAAACGCATCGGATTAGTTAGTTAATTTGTTCCATTTTCTGAGACCCTGATTCCATTTCGAACCCATCAGACTTCATTTCTGCTTTCGATTCCGCGTTTTCAGCTTTAATTTCCGTTTTCATTTCGACTTCCGACCTTTAGACTGATTAGAAGGACTGTAGGATTCGAAAAAGCGAAAACTGTTCTAAACTTTCTAGGACGTTTCCTGCTGTTTTGTCTTCTGAAAAATCCGACCCAGTTTCAGCACCTCTAAATTTAATTAAATGCAGCTTCTGTGGTTCTTTTTTATTTCCTAGTTATCAACCTTTAGCTGACAGTTTCGTTCGACTGTGAAATATTTTCAAAGTGGTTGCTTAAGCAATACTGGTCAACGTTGAGAGGTGCCCAAGAGGGTTTCAGTTGCTGTGTCGTATATGCTAGCAACAACCTTTGCATTTTGGCAATTAGTGATCAACTTAATGATCATATCCGTTGTGAAGCGAAATGATTACTGTTCTTCCAACGTCTGGAATGATCGGAAATAATCTCAAACAACAAAGTAGCCAAAACGTGTTAATGATATAATTCTGATAATAGTAAAGAACTGAATAGATGTGAATCAGAAAATTAATATTTTTCCGTTGGATTTTACTAGGAGGATCATAGAACTTCTGCATGTCAGACTTTTCAAGAGAACCCATACTCTTTATTGTTTCGTTCGTGGTCTATTGGTTCAATAAGCTTGTTTGAAAATACACCAATGAATTTGTGATTAGTAATTAATTTAATTAATGTAATTAACTTGGCTTTTGAAACCTTCAGTGTTACTTTAATTTTATTTCCTTTCCGAATTTATATATTCTCTTACATGGTGTCTGCCTGTATGCTTTTACACAGCTTCTGACGTTTTTCCATTCATTAAAAATACAAGTTTGGTTTTACAATTGTACAATATACAATTCACTCACCGCTCGACAGTAGAAGACAGACTGATCTAAGCGAAGATAAAATAATTTGTATATTCTCCATTAAACTACTTCCTTGTCTACATTTACTTGATATGCATATTTGCATTCTTCTTGCCAATCTTTGTTGTTTACTTTCACTTGGCTTTTATATTATTAAAAATATGTTAAGTTTTCTCGTGGTTTCGTTTTGATTTTACTAGTTGTGCTTTTCCTCATAGCCGTTTCGACACAAGCGATCAACTGAATTAATAACAAGTCAACAGATTGCAATTTAGTTTATTACATCTCTTACGATTTGAACTGTTTCTAAACAAAACCCAATTTCGACATTCTACCACTATTCTTACTGACAGTTAGGATGAGCATCTTTGCTCAGAAGGTGATCCACGACTGCGCCAGACTTCCATCCCTGCTTCATGAGTTGGTTCTTCACCGCGACATCCGAGGTGAGCCGATGAGCATTGTATCTTCCGGTTTCGACCAGACTGTATATTGGCTGGTGCTCCCCTGCGTTCAGACCTACAGTGTTTCTCAGCACCCAGCATATGCTACCTTCACGGAGGTATCCCAACTTGGCCGCTCCACCGTTGTAGTAGTTTGTGTTAGTTGTTGTAAAGTGATCGTTTCGCTTGATATGAAAGGATCTCCATAGAGGTGTCATGTTCAGTCCAGGAATTGGCTTATTTGAACAGTACCCAACGATTCCTGTAGTTTTGTATCTGGGGCTGCCTTCATTCTCATCGACTGAATAAAAGTTGTCCAGCCATACGTCTTTAGCTTCCGTTGATTTCTCATATAGGGGCATCAGTTTACATTCTAAAAGCAAGGACGGATTTTATTTCGCAGGAATATGAAAGAAGTTTTATGATCACTCTTAGAAATGTTCCAGTAGAAACTACAGTAGTCACTTTTGCAAATGATAAATACAAAAGCTTTTGTAGAAAATACAGGTTAACTCTTGTAATTTCTACAGGTTATGCTTGGTAGTATTTACCGGATATACTTTGGTAGAATAGATTACAAGTTAGACTAGTATTCAATACAAATGAAACCTGTAGTATTCACTGGTTTACAAGTTTACTCTACTGGAAAGTACTCGATACGGTGATAGATAACGCAAACTGCGTAATATAAGGGCGACAGTGGTCATAATTTTTTGAAGACTGAAATCTTTGTATAATTTCAAATTTTCAGTCTTTCAACACCCCGTGGGTGAGTTTTTGTAACGGCCGCAATAAAGGTGCCAAAAATATTTGCACCTGCCCCCCTTTTCTATTGACAGGTCGCTCCAGTAAAACTTACACGTTTTGTCTTGTGAAAACTACAGGTTTGGTATCTAATTTAGGATTGTCAAAAAGTCGAACAAAACTACAGGTTTCATTAGTATTTTCTACAGGAAATTCCTGTAATTTTGACTATTCGAGAGGCCGGTAAAAAATACACAAGTTACTTTTGTGGAAAATAAAGGAAGCTCCGCTAGTGACTGACCGCACAGGAGCACTTTTGTAGAAAACTACAAAAATTCCTGTAGTTTCTACAGGACTCTTTTTAAGAGTAATTAAACCCAACCCGCTAGACGTGTGCAGGCTTCGCATTAAGTTTATTTTCTTCTTAATTGATAGTCAGAAAATCGAAGATTCTTATCCTTTATGCATAGAAGTTCAAAATTGCTGGATAAAGAAGTCGCCTTTGAGATCTTCCTTATCATCGCTTGATATCCCCAGATGCAGAATGAACATTTTTGACCTCCTCTTTCCTTTTGTTTTTCTAATTTTTTTCCAGCATTTCTCTACACTGTAGAGAGCATGGTCACAGAGATTGACGGTGAAGCCTTTTATTTCATGCTTAACACTTTTACAATTACTTTATTCGCATTCTAGATGCAAAAGTGGATTCTGAGACGAAATAATCTATGAAATAGTTTAATCTGCGTAACTTCCCCTGTCACCTGGTGAAGTGTTTTTGCTGGCTTGAACTGGGCTCGACATTGTCTAACTTTTAATTGTCTAAAGCTCTAGCTAGTTCCAGTTTTTAGCTGGCGTGGAAATATGCCTTCAAAATTGGGTGCCGAAGGAAAAACGAGAAGATGCTCAGACTGCCTACCGGAAACTGGCTTCCGCTCTGGAATATAGATGTCGAAAATCACCATTTGTCCCATCCAGAATTAAAGGAGTATTTTGACGTACGAGCAGTGAAACCGTACAATGCATTTGCATCATAAATTAGGTAACAAGAATTGTTAAAGTAAAACTCACTTGTGTCTGGTTTTAGATCACAGTTGCTGGCTTGTGAAAAGACATAGTGATCAATTCTTTGATATTTCCAGGCTCCGGAGTGAGTAAGCTGAGTCATATCGGACTTACTGGTGGTCAGTAAGTGTGCATGGGCATTCCATAGATGATAAACTGGTTCATACTGGCTTCTGTCCAAACCTTCTGGCGATTGCAAGACGTAACACATTGGACCTTCGCCTACATAGCCATATCTTGTTGTAGCAAACTTACGATAATTACCTGCAGCAAACATCATCTTGAGTAGCTCGAGGATGACTTTTTACAAATAAAATGATATGAAATTGTACAAATACACACATTTTGTTCAGTTCGTTTGGTGTGTTACCGGTAAGCAGCTAAGCACATATATAGTATTTTATGTATTAATTATACCGTATTACTTTCAACTGCCGTAGTGTAGTGGTCATTTCTTTGCGGATGATAGGTCCTTTTCAGGGGAACCATTTTAAATCCGGGAACTGGTTTGGTTGTGCAGTGGCCTAAGATGCCTTTATTTTTATACAACGGAGCGCCTTCATCCTTGTCCAAAGTCCACATGTTGTCAAGCTTGGCCCCAGTGTCGTCAGTGGATTTGTAGTAAATGGTTCTGTCTTGGCATCCTAAACAGTTGTAGCTGATGTAATGGCAATCTATCACAGTGACACTATTAGATGCTGCCTATATAGTTACAATTACTTAGCACTACGTCTTAAGTTTAAGTTAAAGAAAAAACAAGTTTTGCTGACAGGGTATAAAGATTCACTGAACGAATTATATTAGCATATACCTTGCGCTGGCTTAGGAATTTTGCAGGCATGCTTGTCCTTAAATGTGTAGAAATCAATTGAGCCATACTTCCAGCCTTCTTGGTGCGCAAGTCTGACCAAATCCGCAGTACTGGATGTGAGATAGTGTGCTGCGTTGTTCCATAGATGAAATACGGGCGCATATTCTGAAGGGTCCATGTTTTCAACTCTCTTGAGAACATAGCATACTGGGCCTTTCTTGACATAGGCTTTGCCTTTTGCTGTATTCAGATTATAATGCTTGAGTCTGGAAGTAGTGTAATAGTCGATACGCTTTGGGCTATAAGCTCTATTAAGCACAGCCATATCAAAGCCCGGAATTGGTTCAGAGCTACAGTAGCCAATTGATTCTTTTAGATTGAATTCTGGGCTGAGTTCATTCTTATCAGTTGTGTACAAGTTGTTGTATGCTTGTCCGGCAGCATCTGTTGACTTTCGCCAAAGGTTTTTGATGGCCGGGCAATCTAAATGGCAAATAAACATTTGGCAAAGCTCACCGCAGCTTTAAAAATTCGTCATAATTCTATCTTAGCTCGAGTTTAAATTAGATGGTAGATGTAGTGTTAAAACATTATAAACTTCAATAATTTCAATTCTATTACAAAAACGACAAATTTACGTTTTCAGAAGTGACAGTTTCTAAGACTCAACAATCTTAGTCGCTGTAAATAATCTACTAACGAGGAGCAGGTAGTCTGCTGCAGCGTGGGAAGCAAAAGTCCCATCGTTGGTCCGGGTCGAGGGTGTAGCACCACGGGCCTCCAACAGCGTGATCGGGGTTTCGGCAGAAGTTATTGTCTCCAAACTGAGTTCCCTTTACATGCTCATGGGGATGCTGGTCAGACCATCTCTGGCACTCCAGTCCACCAATCGTGGTTCTCTTTTCGCCTGCGTAGATTCCAGGCGGAGAGCACTCATGCGTATCTAACCAACAGCTTCGATTCTGGTCGTAGCACTCATCAGTCGCTGAAAGAGATGCAAACTGATGAATGTTTACGGAATGAATTAACATTGACATTGACATTAACATTCCTACGAATTTTTGTATTATGCATCAATTTTTATATCATTGGAAAGAGCAGAAAAAATGCTACTAAGAAAGAGCGAAAAAATGCAATTACATTAACGTAATTAAAGTTCTAATTAATTAATAAAAATAACTAACAAATTACCTACAGTAAGCCTTAGGCTAATGGACCAATCAGCGAGCAGATACACGCTTATATAAAAGCATGTAATTAGTGTTAGGTGGGATCCCCCAGAAGTTACGGGGGGGGCCCGAGTTAACGAAACGAGCATGCCTAGCATGCTTAGTACATCATACTCTTATCTAAGATGTACTCTGATGACAATAGTATGAGACTAGGCTATAGAATCGGTTGTCATACTTAAAAACAACCTACTCTGCGCATTTTCGGTTAATCCCTTTCCAAATTAGACAGACAACTCCTCTGCCTTGCTTTTGATAAAAATCGCAACAGACTGAGTACCCCCTGATATTTGGAACGCTGGCATGATGAAAGAATCTGTTTGAACCACTGGTCCGGCGGAAGTAGATTCTTTTCGATCTGCCATTTGATCGGATAGCGTTAGGTTAGAGTGTACCTCGCCCTGGATCATGTGTTTGTCCGTTGCGTAACGCATTAATTCATTGTCACTTCAGTTTGGATACGAACTCCATCTAGCTTGGTGTGACTGTGACTATAGCCTCGGTAGCTCAGTTGGCAGAGCGTCGGAGCGTTTATCCGAAAGTTGTGGTGGGTTCGAGTCCTACCCGAGGCCAGAATTTTTCGGGTCTCAGGTGCTGAAGTGATAATTTCATTTCCTACATTACATTTTTTTACAAATACGAGTAATTTTGTTTCATTTCATTTCGAGTAACCTTTCCGTTGAGCTTTTGATTTGTGACCAATTTAATTGGAACAGCTCACAGTAAAATTTAATATGGGGACATACTGGAGATTGAAGAATTCAAACATTCCAAAATTGAAAATTTTTAAAAATTTAAGATTTATGCTGTTGTGAGGGTCCTTAACCTGCACTGTTCCTCTGTCGGAGCACACAGAAAGCTGCTGAGAGCCAGTTTAATTGTTTTCTCTATTCAGAGAGTTCTCCCCTTACATACGTTCCGCAGGCATAAATATGCAAATTAGATTATGAATAGCATGTAAATAACTAAAAGGTATAAGATGTGTCAGTCCGCCAAGGGCCGATTTCATCATTAGTCACAAGTTCACAAGCCACAACTTGTGAACTTGTGACTTGTGGCCACAAGTTGTCCAAAATTGGGTTTCATCAAGTTTTGCAGGAAACTTGTGGCCACAAGTCACAAGCCACAAGTAAATAACAGGCAAGCACGCTGAAATGACGTCAGGGCTCACAAGTTGATCAAAGTATACTTGTGGGGAAAGAAGAGGCCAAAAGAGAAGCAATTTGAACATATAACTACAGTAGATAAAAGAACAATAATTCAAGAATTATAAAGTCTTTTCGAAAGTTAAATGGTTCAGTAATAAGATAAGCAAATAGTAAGTAAACAACTGCATACGAAAAGGCAAATTATGCAAAGAATTACCAAATTTAGGTACACGAAAGAAGATTTTATTAATCAGCTTAAATAATCAGTTTAAACATTGAAAACGTTTCGAATTCATACCAAAATTTGGTGCTGCAAATTTCAGTAAAATTTGGTTCATCTCATTTGTTAATTATTCCGCTTTCGTGAAAGTGTCGTCACCGTTCAGTAAATGAGCGAATTCATTTAATATTAATTTTTTATTAATTAATATTTGATTGCCACAAGTGATGCTTCGACTTGTGGGACTATTCAGCTGTTTGCAGGGACTTGTGAACTTGTGGCTTGTGACTTGTCGTTGATGAAACCGGAAAATCAACTTGTGAGCAACTAGTCACAAGCAGGGACTTTGTGTGACTTGTGGATTGTGACTTGTCGTTGATGAAATCGAAATTGCTTGTGGCTTGTGAACTTGTGAACTTGTGACTAATGATGAAATCGGCCCCAAGACATCAAGAAGACAAGATGTCTTTTGGATTTTTGATCCCTATTACAAGTCAGCCATAGCACTGCTTGCTGTGCTCGCAGAATTGCAGAAATTAGTGAGCTCACTTACAGGCGAAGGCCTCGTGAAGGGCACTCGTGCGCTTCACTCGGAGCTTCGCCAGCTAGTGGGCATACGAATCTCTAAGGGCCTTTTCAGGAAAGGGTAGAGTAGAGTTAAAATTAACTCAATCCGTTTTATGAAAGAGTGAAAAGGGAAAGCTCAAGCTTGAGTGGAGTTAAAGTGCCTTAAAACGGTCATTTTAACTCTACTCTACTCTACCCTTTCTTGAAAAGGCCCTAAGAGCTCTCCTGGTGCTGGGAGTTAGGTGCACTTACTCGCTGAGATAATGGCGTTGATCGCACTGAGAAAGCAAAAAGCGTAGAGTAGACCGTTTCTGGCCATGATGTAACTACTGTTCTCAGCATGCCGGACGGTTGGCTTAAAAGCAGTTTGTGAAGCCGCAACATCTGTGCCAAGGATTATTAAGGTCGTGCTTCAATTCAAATTCTAGCACTTAATCCTGCCAGAGTATGATTTTTAATTCCAGAATTGAAACAGAAAGATACAG
>JASAND010007872.1:0-24378 GCA_030248195.1 Trissonchulus latispiculum | reverse complement strand
GTTCAAACAGTCCATCATACTTTAAGGTCTCTACGCTTTCTACCAGCGCAGGCACGGCTACCTCCTAGTACGGAGGATTCATGGCGAACACACTGTAGGCAGTTTCAGTAACAGGGGATTGTTGCACCAGCTTAGCTACCATGGGGGTTTACCAGCTTTCCGTAAACTTAGCTCTCCTTTGTGAAAGGTAAGGTTGGGATCCCCGCCATGTTCATGTAAGAAATCAGTCTCCAATAGACAGTCCTCAAAAAGGCCCTTCGGCACCAGGAAGGTATGCTCAATTTTGATACCAGGGGAGGCGGGAAAATGGGCGCAGTTACCGTCCCGACAACTTCACACTTCCCACCATTAGCAGTTTGTAGGTATTGTGGTACTTCCACGAAAAGCACGTCTAGTTTAAGTTGCTGCGTCAACCGAGGTGGTCATAGCAGAGACGAGTGATCCCGTATCAAACAGGGCATCTACAGTTTGTCCTAAGATCAATAGCGTCATTAGCAAGGGTACCGGTTCGGACCATAAGTGCAGAATGAGCATTAATGGTTCTGTCGGGGTTCCCTACGATAGATCGTAATTGGACACGAGAATTCTCCGTCAGGGTTTTTTTTTCGTCCAGATGTGCGTCTGGACGCAAAGTTTCTTATCCGGACGCAATGAAATTTTAACGGGACGCAAGCTAGACGCAACATTATTTCGGGAGAAAATTCACTTTTGTAAGAGTAAAAACTTTATATGTTTCCAGTACCAATTTTTCCGTTTTTTCCATAAAATTTTCGTCGATGTCCTGGGGGCTCTGCCCCCAGACCCCCGGTGTTTTCCACTTTGTCATGGAATGCCAAGGTGCAAGGTCATGCCTCAATGTTACTCAATGTTATTTGTTAAATTGTTGCCCACCTGCATCCATATCAGATCTTTTCGAACTCATAAATTTCACTTCAATAAATATATAGATCTTAGTTGATGCATAATCGTGAACATTTATATTGTTCTCATTCAACACGTCAGACAGGATCACGATTGTAATAAAGTAAAACCCCGAAAATAACAAATTTGTAACTGTAGCAGGAGCAGAATATCCAAATTTTTTGATTCTTCTAAAAACGTTTTTCGCAAAAAAAACAAATTTCAATTTGAATTATATAATGCAAGGCTACCATTTTTGTAAAATTTTCAAATACAAAAGGCCTATGTACCCGCATTTTACGATGAATTTATTGTAACTACTAACTAGCCTTAATAGTAAAAATCGGGAATCATTTCAAGAAGCAGTAATTCTCATGGTTTTGAAAATGGAATTTATATGATATTTACTACCTTTCTTCTTAGTGATATTTCATTTCATCAACTATTTCATTAATTTTTAATACCGTAGTTAGTTTATCTATAACATTGAACATCGGAATAATGTATGCCAATAAAATCGAGAATTACTCACGAAATGCGTTAAATGCTACAGACGCTAAACTAATCTTTTTAAGCATTTCCATTACGGATTTAATCAGTAATTGCAAAAAATCTCCAACTTCTGGGGAGCTCCACCCCCCAGACCCCCCGCTGCTCACTTCCAATGCTGTTTTCTGGGATCAGTAGTTCTCAGAGTTTTCGAAACTGAATGTATGTTTGATATTTACTACCTTTTTCTCAATGCTATTCCTAAACATTTCATTAATTTTTAATACTTTAATTAGTTTAAGTATATTATAACATTGAAATATCGAATGTGTGTCAATAATATTGAAAATTACTCAAGGTTTTGCGTTAAATGCAACAAGACACAGGTGCCAAATAAAATCTTTTTAAACATTTCCATTACGGATTTAATCAGTAATTCCAAAAAATCTCCAACTTCTGGGGGGCTCCGCCCCCCAGACCTCCCGCTGCTCACTTCCAATGCTGTTTACAGGGATCAGTAGTTCTCAGAGTTTTCGAAACTGAATGTATGTTTGATATTTACTACCTTTTTCTCAAGCTATTCCTAAACATTTCATTAATTTTTAATACTTTAATTAGTTTAAGTATATTATAACATTGAAATATCGGAATGTGTGTGAATAATATTGAAAATTACTCAAGGTTTTGCGTTAGATGCAACAAGACACAGGTGCCAAATAAAATCTTTTTAAACATTTCCATTACGGATTATTCTGGAATTGCAAAAAATTCTTCAACTTCTGGGGGGCTCTGCCCCCCAGACCCCCCGCCGTGTCCATTGGCCGCATCTCTATTTTATAGGCACCCTTGTAATCGTACATTTTAAGCAGCATCAACTTTCTAAATGTGTAAATAGTGTTACACTTTAGGAATTATCAAAATTTTTAAAAATAAAACAATTTTTTGCACAGAAAACACGATAAAACAAAAATTCTACCTGGACGCAAAATTTCTTAACCGGACGCAACTTAAACTTAGCGGGACGCAAGGTTGACGCAAATCCGAAAACCAAAAAAACCCTGTTCTCCGTGCTCGCCGTAGAGTGAGAGACTCGGCGTTTCAAGGGACTCGTCGCTGCATCGGAATGAGAAACTAGTGAGGAGTCAGTAGTCTCATCTTCCGAATCCCGATCCTCTAATGACCGTTGGCAAGAGAACCGAACTATGTGCCGCTCATTTCTATGTTTCTGATCTAGATTCATATCAATAGTGGGAGAGCCACAGTCTATCCTCTCGTCCGATAGTAGGTTGGCAGAAGCCTCGCTATCCTTAACGTTGTAGTCAGACATGGAACAAGCGTAAGACGTGTCCCTAGAGATAGTTTTAGAAGTAGCTTGACACCTATTGGCCGCCTTACGTAGTCTAGAGATCTGCTGACGGGTCGTAAAGGGATCCTTTTATCGTTTACCGTTAACGAACCCAATTCTAGAGGGGCTTCCTCCTCGTCATCACTAAAAAGAGGCTCAGTTAATCGGCGACCGTTTATAGGTGCCGAGATTACGGGGGCCGCGGCGTTAGTGTCTGGTTTGTTGTGACACCTACTTCGAATCCTATTCCTAAACTTACGACCACATGGCGTGACCCAAAACACTATAACGCTTCCAATGACCACAATAATTATTACCATAGATAGTCCATGATTAAGCTGTAAGGGTACGAAGGGTAGGTGAACGTATTCTTTCATTTGGTCCTGTATTAGGTTCCGCGCCTGCGCATTCTCGTATTCTGCGGTTGACAGTTCGGTAAAATGTAAAGGTATCCTACCTAACGGAGCAGGCACGAAAGTTTCCTTAAGGTCGGCTAAGGTAACAGTAGTCCTAGCGATTCCTAGTGTACTAGTAAGAATAATATTTCCTATGATAAGGCGTAGATAACGACCGTGTTCGAACCAGAGCGTGCCCGTTTCTGGCACTGCCACTCTCTCAAAACGGCCACATGGTTTAGAGATGGCGACCGGGCTACAATGACCTCAGTATAGTTGGTTCGAATTAACACTCCTGCAGGTGTAGTGCGATATTCAGTTGAATTGTCCAGGACCTTAACCTTGACATAGTCTTTGCAGGTACTGAACTCTTTCTCGACCTTGTCTTCCGAGAATGGTATAAGGATTTGCAGACACTTAGCTCGCAGGCTAGTAACTATAGCATTCGGAGGGCAGAACCACAAACCAGGTGCAGTTTTACACTCAGTTACATCGATCTCGCGGACTTCCCCAGAATCCAACCGCTGAGCATAGTCCGGCATGGAGGCTGAGGTGGTAATACCGTGTAGCCTAGAGTTATAACCTAAGTTGTGCACTGCGTACAGTGGTCTTTCCTCCTGTTCTGGTGGTACAGGGATTTCAAGCATAAATCCAAATCGGAGCGAGTTAAAATCAATCTTAATAGGATAAACTTTGCCGAATTGATAGATGAGACTCAGTTCCTGGCTTAGTAAAGAGTTTCGCAAGGAAGGATGTGTTTTAATTATCCCTTTCAAGGTCTGTAGATTGACAAGTCCAGGAGTAATTTTCCGATTTTCCGAACTGAATCCGTAATTTTCATCTGTTCATCCCGCAGGATATGAAATCCCTGTACCACGGCATTTACCTTGGCATCCAGCTTACCTAAGTGGTAGGAGTTAGACAAACTATTGGCTATACCGCCTATACCCAAAGCGCCGGCTAACAAGAACTCCATAAAACGTTTGTGACGCTGTCTACCTGGTTCTATAGGTGGGTAGGAAGTACAACAATTAGTCTGAGAACTGTCCGAGACAAGCAAAAACGTTAGTCTCGGACATGTCTGAGACTAATTCATGTTAGTCCGGACTCGCTCTACATTTCACGGCGAGTTAAACGTGACGGACTCATAAAAAGGTAATTATTAGTCACATACACAATTATACTTCAGAATCAATCAGAATAGTGAGTTCTTTTAGAAAAAATTAGGAGCCCAGAATTTTTCAAAGAAAAACAAACTTCCAGAACGTTGTATCCTTCTAAAAATTCTGTTTGAAAAACTCCAATACTTTTTCCTCCAAAGGCAGGCTCCACATGTAAAGAAAAGGCTAGTTGGAGGGATCGTTTTTATTCACTTTTCTTTCAAAATTAATCACTTATTTCTGCTAGTCAGTAATGAGCACTGGTCTTTCCCAAATCACATCAGACTTATACGAACACAAGTGTAGGGGTCATAGCTATCAATTCAACCAAAGTGTTCCAAAATGTTATGTTCTCTCTCTCTATACTTCGCTAGTTCCTACCTATCCAAGTCCTAACTCTCGCTCTGACGCAGACGAAGCCAAGTTAACTATTAATTAAATTAAATTATGATTTTAATGAAGCAGTCACAATTATGGTTAGGCATGAATGGTATTATCTACAGTTTAAAATACAAAGATAATGAATTCTAGGCAGATACAAACAGGATACAAGATTACACAAAGTCACCAAGCACAATACAAATAGTTTTAGTTCAATCAAGATTTGAATTCGGTCTCGAACCTCTAGTTTTAGATGATACTGTAAGGGAAGCAGGCATAGGAAAGATTGATAAGCCTGCAATGGGAGTTCAGCTGATGGTCCCGTGGTGTAGTGGTTAGCATGTCTGCTCCGGAGTCAGAAGGGCCGTGGTTCGATCCCCGGCGGGACCAATTCTTTACTTTCAATGGTGAGTGAAAAAGCTGAATCTCCCTATTCCCTTCTCTCTTCTAGGTCCTGGTTTCGTGGGTACAAGGGTACTTGACGCCTCCCGTTCGGGCTTGTCCTTGGTTTCTTCCCTGATCCGCCAGCCCTGGTCGAAGCGCTACATGTGGCAAGGCTGCCTCAGGACCCGGATTGGACTCCTGTCTCCGGTCCCCCAGAAGGTGCTTCTGGTTTCTTGGATCTAAAGGGGGCTGAAACCGGTGTCGGGGAGCACGGATCCCTTGGGCTCAGAAGGCGCTGCTCTGGATGCACTCTCGGTTGGATTCCGAGTTGAGTAAGCCGCGGGACGCGTCTTAATTGAAACCCGGGGGAGATGTAAGGGAAGCAGGCATATAGGAAAGATTGATAAGCCTGCAATGGGAGTTCAGCTGATGGTCCCGTGGTGTAGTGGTTAGCATGTCTGCTCCGGAGTCAGAAGGGCCGTGGTTCGATCCCCGGCGGGACCAATTCTTTACTTTCAATGGTGAGTGAAAAAGCTGAATCTCCCTATTCCCTTCTCTCTTCTAGGTCCTGGTTTCGTGGGTACAAGGGGTACTTGACGCCTCCCGTTCGGGCTCGTCATTGGTTTCTTCCTGATCCGCCAGCCCTGGTAGAAGCGCGCTACAATACTCTTTTAAAATCTCACTCACACAATCATGATGTCGTTAACTCACTTATCTGTCAAACTCACTGTTCAGCTACCTGGTTAATCCGATTCCACGTGTGATGTGTCAGGTCAGGATTCATAGGTCTTCCGAAGAATGGGCAGGGTAGGGTAAAATAAAACACCGCAAATAGTTTGAGGTCGGTTAGAGAGAAGAAAAACAAAGTCGTGGCCGGTCCCGAGGAAAGCAAGTATACACACACAGGTCTCTTAAATGGATCTTCCAACAATCCAACTCAAAGTGTAGACCGGTCTCTCCCGAAGGCCCTCGGTCGTCCAAGAATACCAACTAGTTAAGACTGAAGCAAAAGCGACTGACTCGTACGGCGTCCAACCACGACTGACTTCAAATTTGGGGAAATTTTCGGGGTTCAGGGAAGACCTGTCAATCAGAGGTGTGTGACGTCTAAGGCGGAGCTTGCGGCTCCCCTTCGTGTAGTGTGTTTCTCGTGTGTGTGTGTGTGTGTGTGTGTGTGTGTGTGTGTGTGTGTGTGTTATTATTCTTGCCACTTTTCCACGTGACTATGAACTCAGCTCAAGGGGTGTAGGAGGCTCCCAAAAATCCCAAACTTGGACGCATTAGCCCCACTTAGTTTCCTGGGAAGATATGCCCCCAAATTTTGATCTTTTTCGTAAATAAACCCATAAATTTCCAAGTGGACTTTCTTTTCAGCTTTCTCGCAAATACAGCCAAATCTAATCAGAATACGTTTCAATAAATGGCATCAAACACTGGACCGCAAAACAGGAGACAACAATCAGACTAACAATCAACTCTCAAAACATGGCCAATATCCTATCTCTTGAAAACTGCACAAAACCTAGCTAATAGGGACAAACAAGGCATATTCCACCGATTACAGTCCAGAACAGAAATTTCAGAAGAACACAGAAATTGGAAAATACAAAATCAGCTAATACTCTAAAAATGCAACAATTCACAGATTACTCAATTACAGTTCAATTACAGCTTGATTCTTTTAAACCCCAGCTCAAAATACAATTCCATTTTATCGGGTAAATTATGTTCCAAAATTCTTTGCCTCCACATTGCCTCCACTATTAAAATATGGCAGCAGTTTTGAAAAAACTGACTTCCACGAAAATATCCATTTTTGACCCCCAAAATTGTTTTGGCTTCTACAGACTTAACCGTTAGAAATAGCTCAATGTTAGCAAAACTAAAACTTTCTTATCTTTTTAGCTAAAATTACGGGATTGGTCCCAAATTGTTAAAGAGCACGAATCAGTAAGTTTTAGCTACATACTGTCAGAGTGAAAAATACCCGAAAGAAAACCAAATTGTGCACCAAGCCGTTCGAGCTTGCGAAAGAGAGTTTTGGAAATGTTTACAGATTCAAACCTGAAACATACCATATGCTTTAATTAAAAATTTTTTTAAAAATTGAAAATTTTGCGTTCGTTCGTATTTTGCTGAGCTAGGCTCAAAAGGAGCAGATCAAGTGTTTACAAACATTCAACTATAATGGTGTTGACTAGTTTTCTAGTTTTGGGCTTGAACTGATCAATTATGATAATTAGAGTTTTATGTTACGCGAGAATATAGCTTTTCAGCTATAATGTACAATAAAGCCTTGGATTTTGTCCAAGTGGTAAGGGCTTTCGGTACTACTAGCTAATTAACTTATTGAAGTAAATAGATTCGCACCAGTTACTCATGTAGACTTTTGTGACTGCTGGCGCTGATATTTCAGATTTGTATGTATTAATTCAGGATTCACCAATAATCCACTTAATTAACAAACAATGTGAAACTTAGTATTATTTGCAAATTATTGCAGCTGCGTAATAAGTAAGCACATATAATTAATTTGTGGCTTGATTCTCTTATCATTTTTCTTTTGTTTCAGTGTTATTTCAAAAGCAATTTTTGACGGGAAATTTTATTATTTTTCGTCTAACTAAAACTGAGAAGAGGTGATTTTGATAAGATCTAACAGAGGTATTCCATACTTGCTAATTTTCACGTTGTCTCTTTTTTCAGAGAGGTGCCTTATTATAATGCGACATTACGCTCAGCTAATATTCCTTCAGATTGCTGTTTTATATTTGATTTATACAGGAGGCAGCTGTAAGTTTTCAAGATGTCTAGTAAATAAATCATTAGTTTCTACCTGTGCATACTGAGCTTATACTAATGTGGCTTTTGTGCCTCCACTTTGAAGTTCCAAATTTCCAAAGCATTAAACGCTGTTCTGTATTGATTGGATTATTCAGTTTAAGAATGGATAAAGAACTATATCGGAAACCGCTGAGACCAGTCTCTTTGAATCTGGGTCACTGGGGAACCAGCTGCATCCTAGTTTAAGCAGTAGCAAAGGTTGACGCAAGAAAGTATTAATTGAAGTTTCGGTTAAACAAGGATCCCTTGCAGCTTGACAGCATGCTGCTCAATGCCCGGAAGTGTATGTATGTAAACAATTTCCAACTTTGATTTTTGAATAAACTAACTTTTAAGAGAAGTAGTGGTGATCAATCACAATTCTAATTGAATCATGACAAGCTCAAAGAGGTTTCTCCTATTCGGTCACTGAAAGTAAGGGTTAAGGTTAAAACATAAAAAACATGTATGCAAAAAGTAAAACCAGAAACCGAACATACAGCGTAGCCCACCTAATAGTCCTACTCGACGGCGAACAGTCTTCGCTAGTACAAAAATGCGCCTGACTGGTACAGGGAGAGAGATTACATATGTAACTTACTTATCCCCTGGTTCGTTGTTGGATGTGACACTTTGGATTTCGTTAGCTTCAAAATAAAATTTAAGTATTTTATTTCCACAACTTTAGATTGAATTCCATTGATGTCTATTGATCATAATTGTACTATTAAATTCATTAATTTAAACAGGTTACTTAATAGTTAAATTGTTCAGTTCTGAATTAAATTAATGAAAACGGCTCTAAACGTTAACCCTGCCTTTTGTTAAATGTGTAAGGCTCTTACGGTATGTGCTAATTGTATGCTGAGTATGCAGTCATAGCATTTGCTTTAGTGTACACAGTTAATTACAAAGGAGCTCAGCTTGTACTTGGAAGAAAGGGTACAGATTGTGTGGCTGCTTGTAAAGAAAATGCATGGAAATGCAACTTCGCTGCAATCGATACTATTACTGACACTGTGATGCGGCAGATAATGTATTCCCCTCTCAAAGCAAAAGAACAAAACTTGTACATTTAACGGCAGAGCAACGAGAGTTACTAACGCCGGAGCATTTCTGATTGACTCCAAAGTCCAGTGTAATGGCTGGGAAAAAGTATAAATGAAACCTACTTGCTCAGCGGCCAGTAATGACCAAAGCAGATTTTGTGAATGCACGGAGGTACTAACTAGCGAAGTAATTAAATGAGAAATAACCAGGTGATGTGTTGCATTTAGATGGATTTGTTCGATATGGGTCGTAATAAACAAATTAATACATTAAGACATCTACTTTGAACCATGATTACTTATTTGGGGTATGCAGCCATATTTACATATTAAAATGGATCTTAACATTTCTCTTTTCTATTGATACATATTGAATATGCACATTGAATATACAGTGAAACTAATTTCGGATTTCGGAAATAATTTTTGCAGATTTTGAAGAAGTGCAATTTTTCGGAATTTTGCAGTCTGAAGTATTTTTAGAGACATTAATTATATATATCATTTTAGTCAATTTCTCTACGAAGAGAGATGTCATAACAATTAGGAAGAGGTCCACTTAGGTTGAATCTGACAGAGGTTAACCTACGGTCATAGCTATGCAGCTACTGCTACTGTAACGCATCAAGGTTGGAATGGTCAACCCCTTTCCGTTGCTGGCGGTAGTAGCTAGTAGGAATGGGCACGGGTCAGAATTTGGACCCGGGTACCCGGTACTACCCGAAGCCCTATGTCGGGTGATTTGGACGCTACTTCAGGGTACCCTCCCTTTTTTCTTTCCCCTTTCCTTCTCTTTTCTGTCCTTCTATCCCCTGTTTTATTTTATCCATCCCTTCTTTCTCCCCCCTCCCCCTCTCTTTGTTCTTTCTTTATTATCCCCCTGCTTCTCTCTCTCTCCCCCCCCCCCTCCTCTTTTTCTTTTCTTCCTTTTACTATTTTCTTAATGAAACCACGTAAAAATAAAATGTGATGAAAAACTACATTTTTTGTGATCGGACACTACACTTTACTGACAACAAATGTAAAATTTGCTCACTTTACTCACTCGCTCAATACGTTGACTTATATGTTGAGATTAGTGTTTACATTTTCCATTTAGATTAATTGTATAATTTTTTACCTGAAAACAATTGGTACTTTCCAATTTCCTTTCCTTCTCTCTGTCATTTTGCTTTTGCAGTACTTTACTAACGTAAAACTGATGAGAGATGCAAGTCCTTTAGAACTTTTATTAAACGTTTACAAGACATTTATTAAATATTCCTTGAAATAAATTCGTTTATTGTCATTACGATTCCACTATATTAGAAGAAAGTCAAAGTAACCATCACCCTCAACTTGTATAAACTCTCTCAGTCACTAAAGGTGTGCGCATACCAAAGAATCATCCAAAGCTCGTATGCTCAAGATTTGGTTAAATGAATGTTCAAACAATCTGGGAGCATTTTCGTAGTTCAGAATTCAATTTAGAAACAGCTAAAGTTGACAAAAATTGAAACCTAATGAGCGTTGGCCATCAGCGACGGAAGTTTTTCAACGTTGACCATGTGGCATTAAATAGAATCACTAAACTTTCAAGATCATATCAGTCACTATTGACACCATCTAATGTCTCTGTCAAACTAACTAAGGTACACCATGTTGATCGAATATGTAGAATTGCTTACATTTTACAAATATTCTCAAATTCTTTGCAGAAATTGGACAATAAATTCTACGCAAATACTCCTATTGATTCAATTTGAATTGGTTTTACACGTTAAGGATATAAATCTGCGCAGATTTATTGAGGTCATAAACTAAACGTCTGTTGAGACTCTATTAAGATTTAATTTCAAAATAAAGCGATTCTGCGTATTCGATCAACATAGTGTACCTTAGTTAGTTTGACGGAAACAGGTATGGTACCTATGTAGTATTGTTACTTACAGTTTAGAGAACAACGCAGAGCTGTGGTAAAAGTCACTAATTTGATGCGAACAGTTTTGGTTGTATCTTGTGAATTTTAAGTTTTAATTAATTTATTGACTTCCGCATATTGCTCCAACAGGAATTTAAATAAAGCAAAAAATTTTAGAGCTAGGTAAATTTAATATTTTAAAAACAAATCTAAAAATAAAAAATTATAAAATGTTTGAAAAATACCAGGACTAATTACTCTTCCCATTACTTCGTTTTTCTGTTGTAGTATATCTTTCTATAATAGTAAATTTTATACTAAACTGAAAAAATCTTCGGTGGTTACAAATTTTCTTTGGAAAAATTTTCGGTGGTTAAAAATGTTCTGAGCCAAAAATTTCTCTCTGCTTGATCCAGATTAATCCGGTTTTATCCGGTTTTTTCCAGTTTTAACTGGATATCGGGTACCCGAAGCAGGACCCGGGTACCCGAAAATTTTCGGGTACCCGGGTACCCGTCGGGTACCCGACTACCCGTGCCCACGCCTAGCATGCGTGGGATTGGGTGGGTTCCCCCCCTCGTGACTTTGGGAGCTACGTGATTTGGGGGAAATTCTCACTAGGGGGCGCTCGTGGGAGGGTCCTGTACAGAGAGCACCAATGATATAGAAGTTATGTGCTCTTCTCTCCTGGCTCCGTGGTGTAGTGGTTGCACGTTTAACTGCGGCCGGGAATCCGGGAGCGAGTCCCGGCGGAGCCAAATCTTGAAGTAGTCTGCCAGAAAGAACCACGTCCGAGCCCCCCCCGTGTTTGTTTCTTGGCTTGTATCCCAGTCTTGGCTCGGCTAGACTAGCGGCTGTTTCCCTGTGTTTGGTCCTTGGGCGGCGCGGGGCGAGCCTCTTGTAACGAGGAGAGATGTACAGAGAGCACCAATGATATAGAAGTTATGTGCTCTTCTCTCCTGGCTCCGTGGTGTAGTGGTTGCACGCCTAACTGCAGTTCGGGAGGTCCGTGGTTCGATTCCCGGCGGAGCCAAATCTTTACAGTCCAACCCATACACTCGCTCCCCTATTCACTTCTGTATTTTTTCTGTCAACGCGTGCGCTTGTGTTTCTATACTGTTTCTCCATTTCTATTGTTGTACATATTTGTCTCTCCCTCAGCTCTCCCCAGAGCTTGGTACGTTGGCTGACTCCCGTCAGCTCCAGTAACTGTAAGTCTTTGTTTACTGTGTGTTTGTTTGTGTGATTGAGGGTTCATCCCAGTATTTTTATTGTTGTTATTACTGTCATAATTAATAACTACTTGTTGTTCTTAGTCCTTTACCAACGCTGTATTTAGCTAGGTTAAGTCTTTCTGAGCTCCTGCTAGGTAGGTAGTTACATCTTGAGTGAGTGAGAGTGCGAGTCATCTCGCCCTTAGGATCGGACTATTTACTGCGTATACTGTCTGGCGAGGCTGTCCCGACCGTCACCTGTAGTCGGTCTGTTATCCATCTGTGCCACGGTCTCCGCGTCCGCTACGTCAGGGCGTGGTAACGGTGTTAGTACGTAGGGTCGCTACTAGCCCCGCTACATTAGAGCACCTTAGGAGCTCAGGGATTTCTTGCCTGAACCCCTTCGTAAAATTTTGTCAAATTTTTATTTATTTTTGTTTTAGTTTCGTTGGGGTTCCCCCCGTAGTTCTTCGCGTTCAGCGCACTAGTTTTTTCCAACTTTCTTAGGTCGGTAAAACCTCCCCCCTAGGGTCAAAAATCGAAAAATTTTTTCTCTAGGGTGTGACTGTTTGTATACGTGTATAACTGTGTACCTGGTTATCCCCCACATTAGGCTCTAATACAGCATTTATTTTTGGGGTGAGTTAGTTTAGGGCTATTTTTGGGA
This sequence comes from Trissonchulus latispiculum, assembly GCA_030248195.1. Classification (NCBI taxonomy): domain Eukaryota; kingdom Metazoa; phylum Nematoda; class Enoplea; order Enoplida; family Ironidae; genus Trissonchulus; species Trissonchulus latispiculum. The sequence goes on along the minus strand of JASAND010007872.1, from coordinate 11,671 downwards.
TTTGAGATAGGAATTTTTACCAAAAGTTCGTACCTAATTAACAAATAATTTTGTTGTGTTCAATTTTGTTTGTGTTGGTGATTTTGCTTGTCTAATCCCCTTCATTTTAGGTTAATTTTGGTAATTGTTTCTCTTTCAGGTCAAAAATAGTAATTTTGTACCACAATTTACCAAGGATTGGAACAGCAAGTTGCGGTGCCTCGGCCCTCACAAACGACAGCCAGGGGACAGATGGGTCCAGCCCAACGCCCTGAGGGAGCAGTCGTGATCACATTGAACACGACCGTCGTGAATAACCAGATTTTGCGACCGGACCTTTAGTCAATCCCATCACAAACCTCATCACCGGTGACCAGAAGACCAAATATCTTGCGACCATCGGTTCGTGGTGGACGGACCGGTCATCGGGTTCATGTTGGTGGTCGGACTTTGATGTCGTCAATTCCGGAAACCAATCCAGCTGATCATTTTGGACCAATGGAACCATCAACCAGTCATCAGCCATCACGGAACAGCCGGTTCGGCCGACGACATGGCTGATGGTTCCATTTGTGCCATCTAGATAGCTGAGACCTGGTTTCCCGAATTGACGATACTGGAAGTCCGACTACCAACTTCAATCCGATGACACGGTGTCTCACCACCGAACCGACTGACGATATTTGGTCTTCTGGTCACCGGTGATGAGGTTTGTGATGGGATAGACTAAAGGTCCGGTCGTAAAATCTGGTTATTCACGACGGTCGCGGTTCCAATGTGTTGATGACTGCTCCCTCAGTGGCGCCTGGGCTGACCATCTGTCCCCACCGACGTCGTTTGGGCGAGGGCCGAGGCACCTGCAACTTGCTGTTCCAATCCTTGGTAAATTGTGGTACAAAAATTTCTATATTTGAATTCTGCGGGAGGAACAGATGACCAAAATTAACTCCAAATGAAGGGGATTCAGACACGGAAAATCGACCATCACATATTGGCTCAAAATTGAACACCAACAAAATTATTTGTTAAATTGGTACGAACTTTTGGTAAAAATTCCTATCTCAAATCCCAAAATAGCCCCGAACTAACTCACCCCAAAAAATAAACTGCTGTATTAGAGCTAATGTGGGGGAGGACAGGTACACAGTTGTACACGTATACCAACAGTCACACCTTAGAGAAAAATTTTTCGATTTTTGACCCTAGGGGGAGGTTTTACCGACCCAAGAAAGTTGGAAAAATTACTACGTCTGAACTCGAAGATCTACAAAGAAACTCAATGGCGAAACTAAAACAAAAAGAAATAAAAATTTGACAAAATCTTACGAAGCGTCCCAGAAAACCTGAGCTCCTGGCGGCTGGCTCTATGTGGAAGGGGCTAGTAGATCCTACATACTGACACCGTTACCACGCCCCTGACGTAGCGGACGCGGAGCCTCTGGCACAGATGGCTAACCGACCGACTACAGGTGACGGTCGGGCAGCCTCGCCAGACAGCACACGCAGTAAATAGTCCGATCCTATGGCGAGATGACTCGCACTTCCACTCACTTCAAGCCAGAATTCACCCCTAGCAGGAGCTCAGAAAGACTTAACCTAGCCGCAATACAGCATTGATAAAGAACTAAGAACAACAAGTGAGATATTAATTATACAGTAGTAACAACAATAAAAATACTGGGATGAACTCCTCAATCACACAACAACACACATACACAAAGACTTCACAGTTACTGAGTCAGCAGGGACAGGCGAAATAACGTGTCAAGCTCTGGGGAGCTTATGGAGACAAATATGTACAATGTAATAGATATGGCGAAAACAGCAAAAACACAAGTGCACTGCGGTGACAGAAAAAGTACCGAAGTGAGCAGGGAGCGAGTGTATGGGTTGGATCAGCAGTATCTATCGCCGGAATCAGGCTGGACTTACTTGGACTCCGGAACACGTTAGGCGCGTGCAACCACTGCTACGAGTGAAGGCAGGAGAAAAGAGCACATAACCTTATCAGTGGTGCTCTCTGCACATCTCTCCCTCGCTTTGAGCAGCTGCAAGATAGCCTCGCCAAGACAGGGAGGCAAGCCATGAAACGAAACACGGGGGGGCTGGATTCCAGGTTCTTCCGGAAGACCGCTGTGGGATTTGGCTCCGGCGGGAATCGAACCACGGACCTCCCGAACTGCAGCCAAGCGTGCAACCGCTCACACCACGGAGCCGGGAGAGAAGAGCGCATAACCTATATAATTGGTGCTCTCGTACAGACCCTCCCACGAGCGCCCCCTCTGAGAATTTCCCCCAAATCACGTCGCTCCCAAAGTCACGAGGGGGGGAACTCACCCTCCCACTGCTACACGTTGGGGGAGCTACGTGACGAAACGTGTCCCAGCCCACATGATGATGTTATGATAAGCCAAGCGGGTAGCTAGCCTAGCTAGGCATGGGCAGGTGGGTCGGGTACCCGATAAGGTACACGGGTACCCGAAAATTTTCGGGTACCCGGGTCCTGCTTCGGGTACCCGATATCCAGTTAAAACCGTTAAAACCGGAAAAAACCGGATTAAACCGGATTAATCTGGATGAAGCAGAGAGAAATTTTTTGGCTCAGAAAATTTTTAACCACCGAAGCTTTTTGGCTAAGAAAATTTGTAACCACCGAAGATATTTTCAGTTTATTATAAAATTTAAAATTTTAAAAAGATACTCCAACATGAAAAGGAAGTAATGGGAAGAGGAATTTTTGTCCTGGTATTTTTCAAACATTTTATAATTTTCTAATTTTAGATTTGTTTTTAAAATATTAAATTTGTGTTGCTCTAATCATTTTTTCTTTCTTTAAATTCCTGTTGGAGCAATATGCGGAAGTAGATGAATTAATTAAAACTTAAAATTCACAGGATACAAACAAAACTGTTCGCATTAAATTAGTGACTTGCCACAGCTCTGCGTTGTTGTCTAAACTGTAAGTAACAATACCAAGAGTACATAATACATAAGAGTATGACAGCAGGCATACTCTATGTATTATAAGGCTGTTACATCCGATGCGCGCTATCGGCCTACCCCCCCCATAAAATGTCAAAGAAATTGGTCCGCTATGTTTACATGCAACAGACGCACGTTGAACCAACTGACTAGTTGTGTTTTCGTTCTAAAGCGCGCAAGCATAGCGCGCGAATTTGCTTTGATAAGGGGGGTCTGATTTAGGGGGGGGGTAAGCCGATAGCGTGCAGAGGATGTAGCGAGCTGATAATACATAGTGTATGACGCTTGTCATACTCTTATGTATTATGTACTCTTGACAATACTAATAACCATTAGATGGTGTCAATAGTGACTGATATGATCTTAAAAGTTTAGTGATTTTATTTAATGCCACATGGTCAACGTTGAAAAACTTCCTTCACTAATAACCAACGCTCATTAGGTTTCAATTTTTGTCAACTTTCTCTGTTTCTAAACTGAATTCTGAACTAAGAAAGTGCTCCCAGATTGTTTGAACATTCATTTAACCAAATGTTGAGCATACGAGCTTTTGGATGATTCTTTGGTATGAGCACGCCTTTAGTGACTGAGAAAGTTTATCCAAGTTGAGGGAGATAGTTACTTTAACTTTCTTCGGATACAGTGGAATTGCAATTATAGTAAATGAATTTATTTAAGGAATATTTAATAAATTCTCGTAAACGTTTAATAAAAGTTCTAAAGGACTTGCATCTCTCATCAGTTTTACGTTTAGTAAAGTTACTCCAAAAGCAAAAGGACAGAGAGAGGGAAACGAAATTGGAAAGTAGCAATTGTTTTCAGGTAAACAATTATAAAATTAATCTAAATGGAAAATGTAAACACTAATCTCATTACATAAGTCAATTTTTTGAGTTTAAAATTTTACGTTTGCTGTCAGTACAGTGTATAAAAATTTGTTTTTTATCCAAGACAAGCTATTTCTACGTGGTTTCATTAACAAATTACGTAAAAGGAAACGAAAACAAACTACGTAAAACTTAGTACTTCGTGCAGGTTTTGCTTGTTTGCTGCCTTCGGTGCTGCTCCAATTTCCAGAGACAAGCAGTTCACGTAGCTAAATTTTGTCATGGGGATTTGCTCTTATAATCCAAATGCTTTCTAAAATTTGTTAACATTTAAAGATTAGAGGAAGCGGACAGGGCAACGGTGGTACGAAACTAAAGAAATTGCTGATCTGAGTTATAAAATAAAAACCAGTGTTGTCTGTATCAGCATCAGCTTCTGATACCATGACACTTAATTGAAAGCTCAATGTGATTAAAGGCCCCTGAGAAAAAGTTAAATTTCAAAATGGCCAAATCCGAAAAAAGGGTTAAAAATGTCACCGGTACCCGAAAGTGCTCGGGTACCCGGGTACCCGATTACCCGGGTACCCGGGTACCCGGGTAGCGTCGCAATTACCCGACATAGGGCTTCGGGTAGTACCGGGTACCCGGGTCCAAATTTTTGGACCCGTGCCCATTCCTACTAGCTACTACCGCCAGCAACGGAAAGGTTGACCATTCCAACCTTGATCCGTTACAGTAGCAGTAGCTGCATAGCTATGATCATAGGTTAACCTCTGTCAGATCCTACCTAAGGGGACCCTTTTTTAATTGTTATGACATCGCTCTTCGTAGAGAAATTGACTAAAATGATATATATAATTAATGTCTCTAAAAATACTTCAGACTGCAAAATTCCGAAAAATTGCACTTCTTCAAAAATCTGCAAAAATTATTTCCGAAATCCGAAATTAGTTTCACTGTATATTCAATATGTATATTCAATATGTATCAATAGAAAGAGAAATGTTAAGATCCATTTTAATATGTAAATATGGCTGCATACCCCAAATAAGTAATCATGGTTCAAAGTAGATGTCTTAATGTATTAATTTGTTTATTACGACCCATATCGAACAAATCCATCTAAATGCAACACATCACCTGGTTATTTCCTTATTTAATTACTTCGTATAATACCTGTGCATTCACAAAATCTGCTTTGGTCATTACTGGCCGCTGAGCAAGTAGGTTTCACGTTTCCTTTTTCCCAGCCATTACACTGGACTTTGGAGTCAATCAGAAATGCTCCGGCGTTAGTATCTCTCGTTGCTTTGCCGTTAAATGTACAAGTTTTGTTCTTTTGCTTTGAGAGGGAATACATTATCTGCCGCATCACAGTGTCAGTAATAGTATCGATTGCAGCGAAGTTGCATTTCCATGCATTTTCTTTACAAGCAGCCACACAATCTGTACCCTTTCTTCCAAGTACAAGCTGAGCTCCTTTGTAATTAACTGTGTACACTAAAGCAAATGCTATGACTGCATACTCAGCATACAATTAGCACATACCGTAAGAGCCTTACACATTTAACAAAGCAGGTTAACGTTTAGAGCCGTTTTCATTAATTTAATTCAGTAACTGAACAATGAAAATATTGAGTAACCTGTTTAAATTTAATGAAATTAATTGTACAAGGATGATCAATAGAAATCAATGGAAATCAATATAAAGTTGTGGAAATAAATTACTTAAATTTTATTTTGAAGCTAACGAAATCCAAAGTGTCTCATCCAACAACGAACCAGGGGATAAGTAAGTTACATATGTATCTCTCTCTCCCTGTACCAGTCAGGCGCATTTTTGTACTCAGCGAAGACTGTCTGCCGTCGAGTAGGACTATTAGGGCTACGCTGTATGTTCGGTTTCTGGTTTTACTTTTTGCATACATGTTTTTTATGTTTTAACCTTAACCCATACTTTCAGTGACCGAATAGGAGAAACCTCTTTGAGCTTGTCATGATTCAATTAGAATTGTGATTGATCACCACTACTTCTCTTAAAAGTTAGTTTATTCAAAAATCAAAGTTGGAAATTGTTTACATACATACACTTCCGGGCATTGAGCAGCATGCTGTCAAGCTGTAGGGATCCTTGTTTAACCGAAACTTCAATTAATACTTTCTTGCGTCAACCTTTGCTACTGCTTAAACTAGGATGCAGCTGGTTCCCCAGTGACAGATTCAAAGAGACTGGTCTCAGCGGTTTCCGATATAGTTCTTTATCCATTCTTAAACTGAATAATCCAATCAATACAGAACAGCGTTTAATGCTTTGGAAATTTGGAACTTCGTGGAGGCACAAAAGCCACATTAGTATAAGCTCAGTATGCACAGGTAGAAACTAATGATTTATTTACTAGACATCTTGAAAACTTACAGCTGCCTCCTGTATAAATCAAATATAAAACAGCAATCTGAAGGAATATTAGCTGAGCGTAATGTCGCATTATAATAAGGCACCTCTCTGAAAAAAGAGACAACGTGAAAATTAGCAAGTATGGAATACCTCTGTTAGATCTTATCAAAATCACCTCTTCTCAGTTTTAGTTAGACGAAAAATAATTTCCGTCAAAAATTGCTTTTGAAATAACACTGAAACAAGAAAAATGATAAGAGAATCAAGCCACAAATTAATTATATGTGCTTACTTATTACGCAGCTGCAATAATTTGCAAATAATACTAAGTTTCACATTGTTTGTTAATTAAGTGGATTATTGGTGAATCCTGAATTAATACATACAAATCTGAAATATCAGCGCCAGCAGTCACAAAAGTCTACATGAGTAACTGGTGCGAATCTATTTACTTCAATAAGTTAATTAGCTAGTAGTACCGAAAGCCTTACCACTTGGACAAAATCCAAGGCTTTATTGTACATTATAGCTGAAAAGCTATATTCTCGCGTAACATAAAACTCTAATTATCATAATTGATCAGTTCAAGCCCAAAACTAGAAAACTAGTCAACACCATTATAGTTGAATGTTTGTAAACACTTGATCTGCTCCTTTTGAGCCTAGCTCAGCAAAATACGAACGAACGCAAAATTTTCAATTTTTAAAAAAATTTTTAATTAAAGCATATGGTATGTTTCAGTTTGAATCTGTAAACATTTCCAAAACTCTCTTTCGCAAGCTCGACGGCTTGGTGCTGGTTTTCTTTCGGGTATTTTTCACTCTGAAAATATGTAGCTAAAACTTACGGATTCGTGCTCTTTAACAATTTGGGACCAGTCCCGTAATTTTAGCTAAAAAGATAAGAAAGTTTTAGTTTTGCTAACATTGAGCTATTTCTAACGGTTAAGTCTGTAGAAGCCAAAACAATTTTGGGGGTCAAAAATGGATATTTTCGTGGAAGTCAGTTTTTTCAAAACTGCTGCCATATTTTAATGTGGAGGCAATGTGGAGGCAAAGAATTTTGGAACATAATTTACCCGATAAAATGGAATTGTATTTTGAGCTGGGGTTTAAAAGAATCAAGCTGTAATTGAACTGTAATTGAGTAATCTGTGAATTGTTGCATTTTTAGAGTATTAGCTGATTTTGTATTTTCCAATTTCTGTGTTCTTCTGAAATTTCTGTTCTGGACTGTAATCGGTGGAATATGCCTTGTTTGTCCCTATTAGCTAGGTTTTGTGCAGTTTTCAAGAGATAGGATATTGGCCATGTTTTGAGAGTTGATTGTTAGTCTGATTGTTGTCTCCTGTTTTGCGGTCCAGTGTTTGATGCCATTTATTGAAACGTATTCTGATTAGATTTGGCTGTATTTGCGAGAAAGCTGAAAAGAAAGTCCACTTGGAAATTTATGGGTTTATTTACGAAAAAGATCAAAATTTGGGGGCATATCTTCCCAGGAAACTAAGTGGGGCTAATGCGTCCAAGTTTGGGATTTTTGGGAGCCTCCTTCACCCCTTGAGCTGAGTTCATACGTCACGGAAAAGTGACGTATGAATGATAACACACACACACACACACACACACACACACACACACACACACACGAGAAACACACTACACGAAGGGGAGCCGCAAGCTCCGCCTTAGACGTCACACACCTCTGATTGACAGGTCTTCCCTGAACCCCGAAAATTTCCCCAAATTTGAAGTCAGTCGTGGTTGGACGCCGTACGAGTCAGTCGCTTTTGCTTCAGTCTTAACTAGTTGGTATTCTTGGACGACCGAGGGCCTTCGGGAGAGACCGGTCTACACTTTGAGTTGGATTGTTGGAAGATCCATTTAAGAGACCTGTGTGTATACTTGCTTTCCTCGGGACCGGCCACGACTTTGTTTTTTCTTCTCTCTAACCGACCTCAAACTATTTGCGGTGTTTTATTTTACCCTACCCTGCCCATTCTTCGGAAGACCTATGAATCCTGACCTGACACATCACACGTGGAATCGGATTAACCAGGTAGCTTGAACAGTGAGTTTGACAGACTAAGTGAGTTAACGACATCATGATTGTGTGAGTGAGATTTTAAAAGAGTATTGTAGCGCTTCTACCAGGGCTGGCGGATCAGGAAGAAACCAAGGACAAGCCCGAACGGGAGGCGTCAAGTACCCTTGTACCCACGAAACCAGGACCTAGAAGAGAGAAGGGAATAGGGAGATTCAGCTTTTTCACTCACCATTGAAAGTAAAGAATTGGTCCCGCCGGGGATCGAACCACGGCCCTTCTGACTCCGGAGCAGACATGCTAACCACTACACCACGGGACCATCAGCTGAACTCCCATTGCAGGCTTATCAATCTTTCCTATGCCTGCTTCCCTTACATCTCCCCCGGGTTTCAATTAAGACGCGTCCCGCGGCTTACTCAACTCGGAATCGAACCGAGAGCGCATCCAGCGCAGGGCATTCTGAGCCCAAGGGATCCGTGCTCCCCCGACACACGTTCCAGACCCCTTTAGATCCAACCAACCAGAAGCAACTACTGGGGGACCGGAGACAGGAGTCCAATCCGGGTCCTGAGGCAGCCTCGCCACATGTAGCGCTTCTACCAGGGCTGGCGGATCAGGAAGAAACCAAGGACAAGCCCGAACGGGAGGCGTCAAGTACCCTTGTACCCACGAAACCAGGACCTAGAAGAGAGAAGGGAATAGGGAGATTCAGCTTTTTCACTCACCATTGAAAGTAAAGAATTGGTCCCGCCGGGGATCGAACCACGGCCCTTCTGACTCCGGAGCAGACATGCTAACCACTACACCACGGGACCATCAGCTGAACTCCCATTGCAGGCTTATCAATCTTTCCTATGCCTGCTTCCCTTACAGTATCATCTAAAACTAGAGGTTCGAGACCGAATTCAAATCTTGATTGAACTAAAACTATTTGTATTGTGCTTGGTGACTTTGTGTAATCTTGTATCCTGTTTGTATCTGCCTAGAATTCATTATCTTTGTATTTTAAACTGTAGATAATACCATTCATGCCTAACCATAATTGTGACTGCTTCATTAAAATCATAATTTAATTTAATTAATAGTTAACTTGGCTTCGTCTGCGTCAGAGCGAGAGTTAGGACTTGGATAGGTAGGAACTAGCGAAGTATAGAGAGAGAGAACATAACATTTTGGAACACTTTGGTTGAATTGATAGCTATGACCCCTACACTTGTGTTCGTATAAGTCTGATGTGATTTGGGAAAGACCAGTGCTCATTACTGACTAGCAGAAATAAGTGATTAATTTTGAAAGAAAAAGTGAATAAAAACGATCCCTCCAACTAGCCTTTTCTTTACATGTGGAGCCTGCCTTTGGAGGAAAAGTATTGGAGTTTTCAAACAGAATTTTTTTAGAAGGATACAACGTTCTGGAAGTTTGTTTTTCTTTGAAAAATTCTGGGCTCCTAATTTTTCTAAAAGAACTCACTATTCTGATTGATTCTGAAGTATAATTGTGTATGTGACTAATAATTACCTTTTTATGAGTCCGTCACGTTTAACTCGCCGTGAAATGTAGAGCGAGTCCGGACTAACATGAATTAGTCTCAGACATGTCCGAGACTAACGTTTTGCTTGTCTCGGACCGGTTCTCAGACTAATTGTTGTACTTCCACCTATAGAACCAGGTAGACAGCGTCACAAACGTTTTATGGTTGTATTTAGCCGGCGCTTTGGGTATAGGCGGTATAGCCAATAGTTTGTCTAACTCCACCACTTAGGTAAGCTGGATGCCAAGGTAAATGCCGTGGTACAGGGATTTCATATCCTAGGGACAGACAGATGAAAATTACGGATTCAGTTCGGAAAATCATTACTCCTGGACTTGTCAATCTACCTTGAAGATAATTAAAACACATCCTTCCTTGCAGAAACTCTTTACTAAGCCAGGAACTGAGTCTCATCCGGTTTTGGGGGGCAGTTTATCCTATTAAGATTGATTTTAACTCGCTCCGATTTGGATTTATGCTTGAAATCCCTGTACCACCAGAACAGGAGGAAAAACCACTGTACGCAGTGCACAACCCAGAAAAAAAATCTAGGCTACTCTGCAAAAAAAAAAAAGCCTAACCGCCGGACTATGCTCAGCGGTTGGATTCTGGGGAAGTCCGCGGAATCGATGTAACTGAGTGTAAAACTGCACCTGGTTTTTTTTAATGCCCTCCGAGTGCTATAGTTACTAGCCTGCGAGCTAAGTGTCTGCAAATCCACTTATACCATTCTCGGAAGACAAGGTCGAGAAAGAGTTCAATTACCTGCAAAGACTATGTCGGAGCGGAAGGTCATGGACAATTCAACTGAATATCCCCCTACACCTGCAGGAGTGTTAATTCGAACCAACTATACTGAGGTCATTGTAGCCAGGTCACCATCGCCAAAAAAAAAGGGGGGGGGGGGGGGGGGGGGGCGGCATAGACGGGGAGCGCTCTGGTTCGAACACGGTCGTTATCTACGCCTTATCATAGGAAATATTATTCTTACTAGTACACTAGGAATCGCTCGGGGTACTCCTACCCCCCTTGACCTTGCGGAAACTTTCGTGCCTGCTCCGTTAGGTAGAATACCTTTACCAAAAACCGAACTGTCAACCGCAGAATACGAGAATGCGCAGGCGCGGAACCCAATGCAAGGACTAAATGAAAGAATACGTTTACCCAGCCCCAGTACCCTTACAGCTTAATCATGGACTATCTATGGTAATAATTATTGTGGTCATTGGAAGCGTTATAGTGTTTTGGGTCACGCCATGTGGTCATAAATTTTTGAATAGGATTCTTAGTAGGTGTCATAAATTACCAGACACTAACGCCGCGGCCCAGCAATCTCGGCACCTATAAACGGTCGCCGATTAACTGAGCCCTCTTTTTAGTGATGACGGGGAGGAAGCCCCTCTTGAGGTGGGTTCGTTAACGGTAAACGATAAAAGGATCCCTTTACGACCCGTCAGCGGGAAAGTAGACTACCAAAGGCGGCCAATAGGTGTCAAGCTTACTTCTAAAACTATCTCTAGGGACACGTCACACGCTTGTTCCATGTCTGACTACAACGTTAAAGGATAGCGAGGCTTCTGCCAACCTACTATCGGACGAGAGGATAGACTGTGGCTCTCCCACTATTGATATGGATCAAGATCCCAGAAACATAGAAATGGGCGGCACATAGTTCGGTTCTCTTGCCAACGGTCATTAGAGGATCGGGATTCGGAAGAAGATGGATTTCTGAATCCTCACTAGTTTCTCATTCCGATGCAGCGACGAGTCCATTGAAACGCCGAGTCTCTCGCCATACGGCGAGCACGGAGAACAGGGTTTTTTGGTTTTCAGATTTGCGTCAACCTTGCGTCCCGCTAAGTTTAAGTTGCGTCCGGTTAAGAAATTTTTGCGTCCCCCCAGAATTTTTGT